>JAQGAV010000007.1:0-85379 GCA_034691345.1 Phasmarhabditis papillosa | reverse complement strand
GTTGTGGTCTAGTGGTTAGGATTTACGGCTCTCACCCGTAAGGCCCGGGTTCGATTCCCGGCAACGGAATAAGTTTTTGTAATTTTTCAATATAGTATACTTAAATTTTGCAATTACTTATATATTCATTTAACTACTGCACAATCTTATAAAATACATTATTGGAAAAGCATATTTCTTTTAAAATTATTTAAATATTTTTCGTTACCTTATGTTTTAAAATGAAAGAAAGGATGGTTTATGTTTTAATTGGCTTTTCGATCTTCATTTGTATGTATGAACAATGAGTTGATTTATTTTTTTGACTCTACAAAACAAGAGCGTGTCTTTAAAATGACTCATTACTTGCCGCATATGCCCAAGTTGTCACATTTAATCGAAATCAAACACCTGCATGTACTTAATTGAATTTTATATGTAATTTGTCTAGAGAGTAAAATTTGAATTCTCCGTTTTCTTACATTTATTCTTTTATTACTAGGCACTTGAGTTTACATATAAGTTTTAATGGCAAATCTCTCATCAATTAGTCATTTCGGAAGAGTGTGGCCAATATTAAGTAAAATTTCCTTTCCGAATAAGAATATGCTTTAAATTTGTCAAGTGTGAACAATTTGAAAACTTTAGTTGTTAATCTTTCTATCTTTGCTGTTTCCAGAAAGCAATATCATATTAAAACTAAAATGGACAATAGTTCTGGCAACGTTTGTCAAGAGGTATTAATTATCTTAAATATACGGGCTAAGTTGCATTTCTAGACACTACCAGTGGTTCATTATCCTCCCTTCACAATCATTGGAGTTACTCACTTGACTCTTGTTATAATCACTTTCTTCACAACTCTACCCTTGTTATACGGTTTTCTACCGAAGCTGACAATACATACAAATACCAAGGTACGACTGAATGCAAGAAGTATACTAAAAATGTTGGTAAAATATATTTGTTATTTCTACTAATTATTGTCAAATATTTTTAGATTCTTCTTGTTATGTATTTCATGACTTGTTTTACCTATGCAGTTACAATGCTCTTCGCTCAGGTATATGAAATATTAAATGTGAAAGGTTTAATTTCTAAAAATAATAATTTTCTAATTGTATGCCTAGGAATACGGCTCATTGATTGTAGTATAATAATCAACTTATCCAATTATTAAGGGTGAACTGAATAGTACATTTAGCGGTATACTTAATTCAAAAATACATCTCACTAACCGAACTTTCTCACAATAATTCTAACAATTATTAAAATGAGTTGTTAATTATTCACGGTTATCATTTAGATTCACCAGCATTATTTATTAATAACAATGATTTTGCCTTGTGATGTATACCTAAACCTAACAATTGCCTTTTGGATCTACCGTCTTTATTTATATTGTCTATTTATGTTCTCTTTCTCAAGTGGAGTTGTATGGATTGAATTATCTATATCCACTATATTCTATCAGTGTTACGAAAGATGTGGACAATGGCTTGGCATTCTATTATTATTTATTAGTGTAGGTTTAGATTTCAACATTATTTTTGTATTTAATTTCTAATTAATATACTTTAGTTAGCCGCTCCAGCATTTCTTGTAGCACAATCTATTCAAAGTGTTGATGAAATGCGACCAACTTTTGACTATGGTTTAACACAAGGAGATGGTCCTTTTACTGCACAAGTAATGTATATAACTATTATATTGCATAACACAACTGGCTTAATTGCTACATTAGCTATTCTTTATTATAATAAAAAGCTAAAGAAAAGGTAACGGAATTACTTTGTATTACTATTAACACCATACCTTGGCTAAAATTAATATGCTTTACATCAGTTTGTTTAAGAATATTATGTATTTTTATTCAATGTTCTAAATTATGAACTAAGATATTCCTCTTTCAGTGCACAGTTCCGTTTATCTTCGAGATTTCAAATCAATGCCAACCTGTTAACGGTTGGTATTCTAAAGAGAATTCTAATTATATCATGTATTCTCAATATCATATATGGAACTAGTCAAGCTTTGTTCAGATATTATAGATTCGAATTGTTCGGTGACAACTTCCCACTCTACCTGACTTTTCGAAAAATAGCACTAGTATGTTTATCTGCAAATTTGTTTTAATTATAAAAAACAAATAATTGTCTACAATTTTTACTAATACTTTATAGACAACCCCAATTCAAGCATTTTCTACTCCGCTAGTTATTCTATGGTATTTGAAGGGTCGGTCCGCCAGCATAAAAGTCTCTATTGATGCCTTAAGAACAAGTAACCCCAAAGTAGCAACCCTTACATACCAGAAGTTTCTAAGCGAGCAATGGAGAGTAAAACATGGCGGAACCTAAGATATATTATATTATAATACTATATGTTAATTTGTGTTTTATTCTTGTTAATTAACCAACTTTTTAACTTTTAAGTATTGCATGCATTATATAGGACAAATATTTGCATCTTTATATGTTTCCATTTTGTTTATCTTGGTCAACAATAATAGGTTAACGGTTACAGTTAAATAACAATGTTTTTGTTGACAATGTCCGAAAATGCATCATACATGCTGTAATGCTTTTTTCTTAAATTACACAATAATTATATATGTTCTACTCGGAAGCAAAACAATGTAGTCGACAATAGATTGCTTAACACGATGCTTTTCAGCAGCTAGGTCTAGTTTATAGAATATCTCCATATAAAGGTTTATGCTAACTTCGGAGCCGTGTTCAGTACATACTTTTGTTAAACGCTTAGTACAACTTGTTTGCAATACTTCTTAGCTTTACTAATACGCAAATGTACGTTTCTGCATAATTAGTTTTGCGCAGTTAATTGTACCTTTATTTATTTTACTGTGATATTTGAAGAGAAAGACAAGGGACCATTGGTTTTTAGTATGGTTCCTTGTAAGCCCGTTTTTTTTCCCCAAAACTAGTTTCAGATCAAAAAGCACAGTTATTTAGTTTAACTTTATCTAAACTGTTGCTGAACTACAGATTAATATTTTCCCGAGGGATTTCCATAAATACTTCTGTTACAGTTGAAATTATCATATTTTGAATTAATTATAGTATTAAAAGTAGTATTTTGGCCAATAAATCACATGCAACCAATGAGATCATTATATGACCAATAATCTCAATCTATATATCGTAGTAGCTTTAAAGCTCAAAGATCAATGCAGCATACCGTTTTCATTGTCATACATGTTTCTAGAACACCTTTGCGCACTTTTGTTAACAAGACCCCATTACTCTAAAACATATGTTATACAAACACCTGGCCCTTTTATACCAAAACAAGAGAAGCATGACAAATATATCGGCTATTATCAGACAACTTAATTTCATAGTAGGAAAGAAAAAAGAAAATGTCGTTCTTTAGTCAAATCATACGAATTACAAATTTCTGAGCTCAAAACTCTAATATTCACCCCGAGTAGTAGAGAATTTTGTTGCGTCACTGGGCTAAATATTCACATAAAACCTATCGGGTAGCGTTCTGCAAAAACATGATTAGTAAGGGGTGCAAAGCCTGCAAAATGTATTTATACAGTAGAAATTCAGTATTAGTAAAAGATGTACTAGTTTGTACCAGTAGCCATTTTGAACTACATTCTTAAGTGAAGAATACTAAATTACTTTTCAATAAATACTGATTTGCTGCATTCATTCCGTCTGTTTCAGGAAGTATGTGGTAGAACACTTTTATATCTAACGGAGGATTTCGCTGAAGTGCCAGGCCAAAACTGTTTCCTTTTATAGTTAACGTATTTGATTACGATTTCCATTCTTTGGGACTAACACTTTTCTCAAAATGAATCTGATTGCCAAATTATAAGAAATGGGACTGTACCCTAGGGAGTTTTGTTGAGATGAAGTAAACAGAGTTAGAAATAGTTTGTAGTTGAAAGACAGCTAGTATACTGTAGATTAACTTTTGTTGAACAGCAGGGACAAATATAGTTTCTACGTCATATTCAGTGGTCCCGAATGAACCCTACTCAACTCAGTGCTTTTAAACGGATCCAAGAAACGAAAATGGGATCAACTATACTCGATAGATATGGAGAACTCTCTATTAGTAACCCATGCTACTATTAATATCATACAATATAAGTATTAAAAATGCGCGTGCACACTTTACTAATTAATGAATGCTAATTTTTCACTAATCAGAAGTTCTTTCGAAGAACTAGACTAGGCTACGGTGGAAGTCGTATCGTTCTGGATTATAGAATGTAATGCCTTCTTTTTCTGTGTTAATTCCAGTTTATTTTACAGTTTGAACCTACTTCCACCTCTCAATTTCTCATGCTCCTTTTGGAAAGTTTAAAATATTTTTCTACTTTTCCGGCTATCCACAAAGATATTTCTATGTTGTATAAGCTAAAATACATATGGGTGGTTTTCAGTTAACAAGTCTTATTTTCTGTATTCGAAGTGTGTTTTTCGGTATTCATTAGCGCATACCACACCTGCAATAAATGTTCTAAATGGATAGACATTCGAATAGGAATTTATGTGAGAGCAATTATTTAAGCTGACTATAATTGCAATTCATAATTAATTTAGAAGGCGCTTCACCAGTCTCCAGTCCCCTTTTCAGCGATGACGTAGCTGTGTTTTTGGCGAATTAGCCAATAAAGGACAAATAACTCGACTGGCCGGCTCAGTTCATTTAATTTTTCATATTAGCGTATAATATATCCAGGCAAATACGGCTAGACAAACTCAAGCACGTTGGTTCTTTTTATAATTATATAGCTAATATTAATAGTATTCTATATATATATATATATATATATATATATATATATATATATCTGATATCATTCTTACCTACCTATAGCTCTTACATGTTTTTGAGGTACAATTCCACTAAATTAACACTTTTCCTCAAAAGTTGTCCAACATTTGTTCTTATTTCATAATTTATAATACGTCCTTCACCTCAGTGTTGTAAATGAAATGCTATTAGACTTACAAGAACACTATATAAGAACTCTTTTATTTCTATTAAATGATTGCCATTATATTGTTTATAGGTGTTCTATTTCCTTTTTTCTCTTCGAATAACTCATTAGCACAAATAATGTAGCATTTGGGGCTGTCTTTATTGCAACAAACACCCCAAGGCGCTGAGTCGAACCATATGAGCTCAGAATTTGCACATGTAATCATACTTCTTCAAATATCCACTATCCACACGTACTGATACACAAAGTTTATGTTTTTGTTGTCTAGTCGCTTTACTTTGACTGAATCTGTAAGTAGAAGAAAATAGACAACAATAATAAAATGTATTCGTGATTCCTGCTCTACGTGAACATTCGAACATTGGCTAGCTATATATATAGATCAAAACCTATTTTTAGCTCAAATCAGTGTTGCCTGAAAAAAAATGTTAAATTTCACGCTGGGTATATGATGGGTGTAATATTGTCTACTTGCTTAGAAGTAGAACGGGAATTCTCTGTAGAGAAACGTGCTTAAATGTACATTATTCTGTTTTAAATCTATTCAAAATATCCCACTCTTTATTTAAATAATATTTTGTAAAATATTACTCATCTGTATTGGTGAACTAGAGGAAACATCGCGATGAAAATCTTTTCTTGAACTATTGTAGTTTCTGTTGTGCATGTGATATAATTTATAGTTTTAATTTCCTTAGGATAATAATACCTTTATTATTGAGATTATAAGCATCTACAGAATAGTTGTTGGTCTAATAAGACTATTATTTGCTCAAACTTGTGAGCATCACCAATGTATCTAAACTTTTTAGCCTAATGAATTGACTAACTACAAAATTACTATTTAAATTATAGAGTCTCCTGTCTCCGATCTATGATTTGAACCTTCTCATGGCTTCTGCTATTTTAAGTCAGCTGGTGGTGTTCAAACCCATTTCTTACCCATTTTCCCTCGGGACTCATTTTTTGCAACTAAAAGACTCGCCAGAACACCAGTAAACAAAACTTTTGCTGGCCGCAATTATCCTGTTATAAAAAACTTTTTTGTTGTTCTGTTATTAATATTATTCAGTCTATTTTATAGAAATTTCCCGCATAAGGGGACCAATCTAGACGCAAATGGACAACAGTAGCGGAACTGTATGCCAAGATGTAGGTCGCCATGTGAAAATTATACCACCATCTTGGGTGGTCCATGCAGACAAAAAGCCACCAGTCAAAGTTTAGTGTAGAAAAACAATAAGGAAGCGTCAATGCAGTCATATATTTGTAGTTTATGCATAAAAACAGTTATAGATAAATATAATTGTAAAAAGATATTCCTTAACTCATTGTCAGTGTTATACTACAACTGTTTCTTTTTCTAAATAGTCATTTTACTGTTCTAGGCTGCCGGCATAGTAACATATCTGCCTTATCAGATTGTTGGTGCAGTTCATCAAGTCTTTACCCTTGTGGGTTGTATTCTTACTATTCCACTATTCTGGTGTCATATTAGAAAACTGACTGTACACGCAAACACTAAGGTTATCTCACTAAAAGTAAATAGAACCTAATCCAATGTTCAGATTTTACTTGTGAATTACTTTTTCTTCTCAATGGTTCACGTCATTTCTACAACAGGGCAAAAAGTGAGTTTTCTAAAAACGAGAACTTGACAATACATTATATAACTTGCTGGATAGTGGAACTTATAAAAACTTCATAATGAAGTTATTGTTTCCAGATTCACCAGGACTACAAGGCTCTTACCTATTCCAATCCCTGCGAACTTCTATTGGATAAAAGAATGGTCTTCTGGGTTTACCGTGTCATACTTTTCAATACTTTTGAATCTCTTCTCTGCGTTCAAATACTATGGGTAGAGCTGTTTTTTAGCTCCATGTTTTATAAAACTTATGAACATTGGGGCAAAAGTCTAGGAATAATACTACTGCTGGCTTCGGTAAGACGGTATAAATAATTTGCACCAACATTTATTTTTAGCTTATCTGTGGGATTCTTCCAATCCCATTTTTCTCCGTTGATAAACCAGAAAGACTAAGAGATACATTCGAGTATGGAACCTCACAAGGCACAAACAGCTCCCTTAGTTCGGAGACACTCTTTGCCATTCTGTTGATACAGAGTTTTCTTGGTCTGGTGTTTACTATTGTTATTGTCTGGTATAATCAGAGAGTGCTCAAAGGGTGAGAACTATCATTTAACCTTAATATATTAATAAGTTCAAATTCTGTGATGGTATCTAATAGATTTATCGAAAGTTTTAACATTAGTTACCTACAAATCGTCTATTATCTTCTACAGAAACCTTTTCAAAAATCTTTTCCAGCAACAAGTATTTCTCTTTAGAAACTCTTTACTTTTAGAGATAAGTTTATGTTGTCATCGCGGTTTCAAATCAGTTCCAACCTAGTCACTGTTTCCATTCTACAGTGTATTCTTCTTATTACACTTATATGTAACATATTCTACGCTGGGGGTCAGCTTATTATGCGCCACTACAGGCAAGAAATATTTGGCGATAATCTTCTAGCCTATATGACTGCAAGAAGATGTTCAAAGGTAAATATCAATTGTGGCTAAAGACTTATCGAAAGTAATTGCAGACCATTGCCTTTCAAATATTCTTAATTCCGGTTGCTATTTTGTATTATTTGCGACGGCGTACAAATGAACAGCGCCAGAAAGTGAAAGCGTTTACGGAAGAATCCAACGGAGCCACTATGAAGTATGCGCAGTACCTCAGCAACCAATGGGAATGTCCTCATGTCTAGAGAATACTCCAATACCACCGAGACCGGTTGTGTGCCTAAGACAATTAGCGAATTTATTAAATGTTGCTTAAGGTTGACTGTTTTCTCATATCTACTATTAGCTTTCCCCATACCTCCTACTGTGAATGCATTCCCTCCCTGATTTCATAATGTTTTCCGGAGATGCCTTGTTTGTAGTTATTTTTGTTTAATAAATCTTTTTAAGAAGTTTTGAAGCCAGTTTTATAGGTTGAAATATTCATTGTTCTATATACACAAATATTGTAAGTACGTTAATAGTGAATGATTACATAAATCGAAGTGCATAACTTTGCAGTCCAAGAGTCAGCGCACTAGCGGGAATTGGTACAGGTTGGAATCCATTCATGGTCAATTTCTGAAAGCAGTTGGATATTAATTCAGTCACTAAGAACTATACATGTTTTTGGTAACAACATATAACTTTATTACGAAATCAATAGATTTCTCTAAGTAACAACATTCTCGAGTTAGAAAAGTAGAGTTAGCTTTAACTGGTTTTGCTTAAATCGTTTATATTCAATTTGAAAACTTTTCAATGATGTCCACTAAACTAACCGTGTAGGTCTGAATACAGGATCTCGGGAGTATGACGCAGTTACCAACTACGATCGACTTACACGCTAAGTTCTCAGCATCTCGAAATGAAACCTGCAAACAAATATTTGAATTGTTTGTAATACTTTCAAATTACGGTATGTAATAAAAGTTGTTCCCCTATATCATAAGAATTTATATAATCAGTATTGAGTTGCATACCGAGATAAGGTTGAAGTGTTCCTTTAGTTGAAGAAGATCTTCTTCAGAGAATGCTTCTTCCACAATGAGTGCGGTTCGTTCTGTGAGAGGGCAAAACACCGTGTCCAGGCTGTTTAACCTGAATTATATTTATATGTTTGGAAATACAACTCTCTGTGGTTAGTGTTGTAGAACAATTTCAAAATAACCAATTATATCCTATTGTTCCGCTGCCATACAAGACGTTCAAAAAAGTTATAATTTTTGTTTGGTCAGAACCAACTTACCTAGAGCTGACTGGTTTTATGTCTACGAATTGTATCTTAGCGCCAATCTGCTTCTCTGAGACAGAGTCACTACAAGATTTGCTAGCAAGGAAAAAGTTGTCATTTATCTTCACAATATCTCGAATGTCTGAAATATATAATATTTGATATCACATTGCATTTTGGTCTAGGCACGTTACAAGTATCAATATAAGCAAGTAAACCGTAAGATTCCTAGATTTTCAAAGAATTTCTCACTCACTCGTTTTGGGACCCAAGTACTTCTTCTGAAGACCGGCCTTCCCTGCAGCCCAGTTTTCCACGAAAGATCTACGAACAATCCCCCTTATATGGTTGCTGTTTGGTATGTAGGCAGTTCCATTGCGAACAACGGCTGAGATACCAACTTCTGGTACTCTTGAAACGGTATCCTTCTGTAAAAAAAGAACAGTCTATATGAATATCTTTAACAAATCCATCAGTATGTGGTAGTCGGAATACACTTTTTTGTAGTATTCTTGTTAGTGCAACTATAAATTCGACATTTCCTGTTTGATGGATGTTTTATTTTTAAAACAATAAACTCACGGTTGTTCTGGAGTATAACTGGACTGTGGCGCCTACTTTCTCTAGTGTTGAGCATAGGTTCTCCCACTGAAGGCTTGACTGAGATAGATCGGCACTGCGAAGCTGCGACTGGAGAAAAAACTGTTTTCAAATGTATTTTAATGTTTTGAAGCTAAATAGTAGTGTTATTTTCGAAAAAATCATTATTAGCTTTGAAAAACCGGCATATATACTAGAATGTAAATTAGTTCCATCTTCTTTATAAGTTATATAAATTATAACTTACCACATTGGCCACAGGTTCAGACATTAGGAACGCTGGAGCAGACCTAGCAACTGTCTGACTAGCTACGGTGGTCATTTTGTGACTGATCATTCTAACTGATTGGGCGACGTTTAGAAGGGTTTCAAATCGATGTAGACTAGTTTTGGCCCACTCTTTTATACCGGTTGTTCCCGACGGCCGCGATAAAAACTATGCGTCAATCACAATAAACGGGGAAAGTACATTGGCATGTATCATTCGAGAATCAAATAAAACACTTTGCCCGCTGAAGCAATCAGTTATTGTCGGAAAAGTGCAACTTTTTCACAGAATATCGAACATAGCGATCAGATTCCTGTGAGAGCCTAAAATAACCATCTATAACTATGCGTTTGTTCGTAGCCTACTGAAATACTCTCATTCATTCAATAACTCAGAAGGATCATGTTTCGGAGAGGAATTCCATATATATGAAAAATATCAATATGTGTGCCTCAATATTCAGTTTCCCTATGTATCGACTGCGTTGTTTCTATCTAAGTAAATGTAAACACAGGTTTACTTCTGTTACCGTATTCAACAATGTTCCTGGCGATAACAACAATCATTAACATCGCCTAGCCAAGGGAACGGAGTGTTGAAGGAGCGGAAACGCTGACCAATAGCATTTCACAAAGAATGTTCTCTTGACGGAATGTTGACGAATATGGCCACAGGATTCTTTTTTGATTTGTTCAACAACCGCTATTCACATGCATTTCCAAGGTGCACTTTGTTGATTGGGAGTTTTTTGCTTCCCGCAAGTGCATGCTGTCAATCACCAGTACAACCCCGCAGAGGTTTTTTCGATAAGTACTTGCACTATTGTTTATAAATATGCTATTAAACATTATTTGGCCAATGTTTCTATATGCATTGTTCTGAACTGGGTAATTGCTATTAATGGCCTAATCAGTCCAAGTAACAACCTAAATAATACTACGTTCCACTGCTCTACTGCCCTTGAAATCTCTACATGTGACTCCGAACTGTTCAGTAAACAAACCGATAGGGTTCAAACAATTAAAAATGCTTCAACTTTGGCTGCATTTTTCAAAATGTGTTTTACCACTTATAGTTAGGGTTGCTTATTCACAAGTTTGCCATGAGATAGTTCAAAAACGAGTGCAGTCCCTAAAAAACGATTATTCCTATTCCTCGATAAGTGTGGTTTCTGTGATCTTTAGTTAGATCCGGACAGTCTCCAACTTCGAATAAAATGAAAAAAAAATACAACTTTTATATCGCGTTATATTCGTCGAAGAAAGGCAAACAGGCTTATAAGAAAGGATACCGAGTTTAGTGTACAACGTGAAATATGACTAATAAATATAGGCAAGAGGTATCAGCTATAGATTGGCGGCAATTACAATACATCTCAGAAAGACAGTCCATCTCCAATGACTGCGTAGTTGAAAAAAGTCAAAGACAGTTATGGAATGTTAAATTTGATTAGAAAGGAGCAACGGTAAAACATATAAAAAAAAGAAAAAAAGATGTAGGGCACAAACTAAATAAGACATAATATATATAATAATCCTAGTAGATGGTACATAAGAAAACGATTAGTAAATGCGTGACTCGTAAAGTGATACCTACTGTGTTATTTATAAGTAGTGTAAAATACTCAATTTAGACATCAGAGTACGTTCAAATAAGACATAGGTGTATAAAATCAGATAAGAACAAATACATGACTAGTATTTTATTTTTATAAGTCTTACTTTTCTGTCAATAAAGGAGGTCCGGTGAAGGAATGTAAATCGTAATTATGTCATTTTGCAGCTTTCTTTTTAGTATCAAACATTGCTGCCATTTTCTTTACGTCCAATTTCGGTTCCACCATTTTGACGTCGACTGTTGTGGTTTCTCCGGATTCGAAATTACTTCCCACTCCTCGTCCGTTGACGGCACCATTGGTAGCGGCTTCTGCGGTTGAAGATGTTCCAATTCTTCCGGTTTTGCTACCATTGTTGTTTCCGTTTGATGCCCCCAGAACCACTGGGTCGAAGGAAGGAAGCTTAGGCTTGGCAGAGAGGGCAGGTTTCTAGAAAAAATACATTATGTAACAAATGCAAAATTTTATTTCAAAAAATAAACCTACGAACAAACATTAGATTTAATAGATTATGTTTAATAAGTTACTATTGATCCTAAAAACCAAACCAAAAAATAATAATAATAATAAGGAAATGCTTCTAGGCTATAATCTAAACTAACCACTGTTTTCGGAGGTGGAGGGGGTTTCTGAGCTGGACGGCTCGCACTTTCCGAACGGGTCAATTTTGAGCTTCCGTTTGATTTTGATGCAATATTTTGCGGCAGTGAAGCACCCATATCTTCATCGGGGACTTTCGGTAGCGGCTTTTCTTGGGAATTAGATCTGCAAACCAACGCAAAGTTACATGAAACTTAGGGCTGAGTGGCTGCAATAAATGCCCAGTTTGACAATTAGGGTCGTAAGAGAAACACCTCCACCAATGAAATTAACGAAAACACCAAGGGAACATGCATATAACATAGCACTAGGCAAAGCAGGGTCAAAATACTCGGCACTTTCTAAGATTGCGATAGCTACATGCAAAACTCCTAACCATGCCATAATCGAAATAGATTGAATTGAAATATCATTTTATATTTTTGTACGTTCAAAGGTAGTAGAGTATTGAAAAAAGTCTTGAGAAGAAAAACTTTTCGGACTAGCATATTGCATTAGATTTTTAGAACACATTACATAGAAACACAGTTACCTCAAAATTCCCATTTCTTCCCCATTCATTTCATATAGCTTTTCAATAACGGAGGCGCGCGGCCTTTCTGGCAATTGGGGTAGAACTGGAGGTGGATCTTTTGGACGTATTGATGGAACTCGACTAAGTGTTACCTCAAAATGAAACATTATTCAGATAATAAAGTAGGACAAACCTTAGCCGTTTGATTCTGGCTGGAGGTGTAGTATGTGGGAATAGGGGGCGCATTCGCGTGTATAAGTGGAATTATCGGCGGATTGAAAGCCGGTGGACGATCGTTTGTGGAATATGTTACGGTAGCATCTCCCCACATCGCACTAAGACTCTCACTAGAGAGTTTATTAATTGAATTAATATATACGAGATTACGTACCGTTTCCTTCTACCTCCTGGTGGTGGCGGTGCTTTTCTTACGGGAACCAGAACACCCTGCAGCTTAAGTGACTTTCTCAGATAATTCCACAACCTGTTAATTGCATTGTTATTAACAGCAACAAACGTAAGCGTACTCGGATGGAATGTTTCGTTTCCGCTTAACTCGATAGTAGATGCAAGTAGCAATGAAGAAAATACCCAAAAGGCAGAACAAAAATAGGAATATGACGCTTGGAGTAACGCTGAAGAAAACGTATACAATTGTAAATGATCAAGAAACTGACCCTCTATGTAAGTTTGCAGTATTACTGTTAACGGAGCCTCCAAAGCCGGGTATTTCACAGGCAACGCCGCCAAAACCATTGTCGCAATGACAGTTACCCACGTTATTGCAAACTCCTGGAAATGATGTGTATAATATATTACGTTGATATAAATATACCTCGAAAATGACAATTGTCGTTGCATAATGAAACAGTTTTGTTCACATCTTTGCGTAGGCGACATTTTGCATCAACACATACCTAATTGAATATACAATAAACATCGCAATATAAATAAAACCTTGTCTTTGCCACATGATGCTCCATCATACACCATTCCTGGATCTGGCTGGTTCTTTTTTGCTCCAACATACTGAGTTTTGATTACTTGGCATTGATGATCTTTACCGCCTGAAGAGAAATTGTATAAGAAGTAAGCAGTAATTGTAGTAGAAACCCATTATATATAAATATACAGTCATTGAGATTTTTGCCCTCAAATTTAACTTATATGCCAACTTTGTAACTATAAGGAACTGGTGAAGTACAGTAATGGGAGTATTAGCTCAAGCTAAACGCGCTTGCAACCATAAACCAACCTATTCGATAGAATGTATAAGCTGATATTACTGACGATGGATCACCGAATATTGGTCTCTCCGCTTGCGATTCACAGTGAAGACGACCGCACATAATATCTCTAGAATATATAAATAACACGTTATTTATCTTAGTTCACTTACTCAGATGCACAACTAGTGAAACTTTGGGAATGAACATCAAACCCGCAGTTACCTTGCACAATACCATTTTTATTCTGCTCGAAACACTGATCAACAGCAGTACGACCGGTTTCACCCCAAATCATCTTACACTGATCCTGCTTACTACCACATTGTCCATTGTAGCAAAACTCCTGAATAGCGGTAATTCAATTTGAAATTTGATACATTTATTTGGGAAGTGATATTATTAACCTACTGCACCAGTTGTGATATACCCTTATTTATGGTAACTAAAAATACTCACCAAGCCACCATCTTTTCCCGGGCATTGATGTCCATCTTGAACATAAAAATCTCCAGGGCAATCAGCAGTTTCTCCATTACAGTATTCTTCCAGATCGCAGAGGTTGGTAGCAGATCTACATACGGTAGCACGAGATTTTGGCTGAAACCACACGATTCATATATAAATAACAATTATACAACGAAAAATGTTTCGGCTTTTACAAATAAAAGAGAAAGAAAATGTCGGACCCTACCTTGCAAATGTTCAGATCACAACAATCTCCAACAGCACATTCGGCCTCTCCAATTAATTTACAAGTTTTACCATCGCAGCAGTTATTGTCGCATTCTTCTTGGCCACAGTCACATTCCTATTGTAGCAGTTTACTTATTTAACTCGATTTCACTACCTCTCCAGTTTCCACAATTCCGTTACCGCATTTCGCTCCACCAACGGCAGTTTCAGGTTGGTTTGAAAGGCATAGATCTATTCCACGCTTGAATCCATTTGATAGGTATCGTAAACTGCAGTCGGACCAGAAACTTGGTGGAGGATTTCTGCAAAAATATTTTAATATAATATTATGAAACAACGACACACGAAGACATTGCAAAATATTCAATAAGCTCAATAAGCTGTATATAATATTTGTGATCGTACTACATATAAAAAAATCACCCTGCAGAAGGAGCCATGATGCACTGTGCTCCAGCACATTCGCAGGTGCTCCCGTAGTCAACATCGTGCTCCATCCCGAAGTTGTGCCCCATTTCGTGAGCAACTGTAGCGGCCACAGAGGCAGCGCTTGACTGATGATCCTAAAACATCCGATAATTATAGATACAAAAAGCAATGTGATATATAAATACTTACCACATTGACTCCTCCAGAGTAATCATAGGAGCACATTGTTCCCTTGAAAGCTTTTCCAACCACACCAGCTTCAAACCGCAAATCACTAAACATATATTTTATTGTAGAAACCGATAAAGAACTTACGTGAGCATATGAGCGTTATCGTGAGGATGATCCTTTATGAAAGTTTTCCGATAAGTTAAAAACTGTTCAAGTGTTCTGTCACCACTTTCTACAACGTTAAATTTATCTCCATCTTTCCAAATTTCTACATAAACCAAACGAACTCGAACATTCAGAGGAGTGTAGAGCTGAATATATGAAACAGTAAGATTTCATAGCTGGTTGCTACCGCATTCATCATTGTTGCTATAGCTTGCAGCCTGTCAATGACAACCTTCTCATCTTCCTTGTATTTCTTATACTAAATATACATGTATCATATGAACACCGTAGAATCCGACATACAATGGAATTATCAGCAACTAGAGCTAGTTCAACATATCTAATCCTGGTATCGACAAATTTTCCATAGTATTGAGGTATTCGATTTGGTAATGGACGAGTACTGGGCCGATTTTCTCTTTTACTTCGTATAGAAGAGAATGCTGGAAAAGGTCGTTGTTCATAAATAATATAAAATGAGAAATATGAATTTGGAAATTAACATAAAAATGAGCTTACCACACGAAGGTTTACTCTGAGGTTGGAGAGCAAATAATCCAGTAGTGTTGTTGGCCTTTAGCAAGAAAATATTGTCACTTGTAGCGATGATTCCAGAAATATGTTGAGAACTGCATAAACTGACAGCGCTTTGATGGCCTAGAGCGCCGTCGTTATAATGACAGAATGATCTCTAAATGAAGAAGTTAGATTGTCTTCATGTAATAACCTACAATCGTCGACGTAGATGGAAGTTGCTCAAGGTCCGGATGAAACACTTCCCTGAATAGATTAACTATTAAAAGACATACTTCTATATTTGAAATAATTTGAATGTTTAAATAAGGAGTTTTATTTCAAACAGATTGATAGACCATGAAATATTGCATGGTAGTATTATATAAAAAATATACCCCCAGTAGGCAATGACGATATATAAGCGCCTCCATTGGGTAAAAAAGTGGATGGTTTTTTACAAGCTATACTTATTAAGTAAGTAATATTATACCTGGCTGGATGAAAATCAATGTGTAACTGTTGTCCATTGCTGTTTATTATAGTGAGTGGCAAATTTTCAGAACTCAGTGACGCACTCACAAGAGTGACAGCATTCTGTGGCCTGTTCTTGTATTCAATTGATATATCGCACTCCATTTTCAGCTTTGCCTATAACTTCATCTGAAATTTAAAAAAGTTGGGACTGGCTTAGCTATTCAGATGCTAGAGATTAGACAAATCGCGCAATAATGTAATGTTATTGGCAAAATATAACAAAACACAGACTTCTCATGGATTGTCAATCCGCTAAATTACGCAACGCAGCCGTCATATTCGGCGAAGAATGTATGTTATATAAATGATCAAAATTTTAAATACTTTGAACCAATACGCAAGAAGTTGCCAAATGAATTCCGAAACATGACGCTGCACATGTGTTTTAACACAGCCAGCCCTATACGCGAAGTGTAAAATCGAAGGTTGGATTCAAAAGAAGCATAGTGGGGAACAAGCACAAAATAAAACTAACAACGGTTGATTTATAAATTTTGTTTTTAACTGGGAGTAGCAGATAATATAAAAATGGTTTGGGAAGCCATGGTGATTCATAGAAAACTATGACTAAGCATTACATATCAGTGCAGATAAATCACAGAAGACCCCATATTGGTTTAGTTAGCCGGAACAAGATGACCAATCAGTTAAATTAAATGTAAACAATGTCGATATATTATAATAAAAAAAGTAATGGTTGGAAGCACGTGATACTGATTTGAACTAAATATATACCACGATCATTCATTCTTGTTTGTTTCCGATTAATAGAATAGTTAAAAAAATACAACTCACAATTTAATTAGGGATCAAAATTATTCTTCTAATAATCACAATGGTTGTAATTATTTCATTTCCAATCAAAATTTAATTATTGGGGAAATCAATATTGAAACACCATTAAAACTCATTTGTAAAGCAAGTTATAAGTCTAGAGGGAAAGATCTGGAAAATCAATTAAAATAAGCTGGCAACACAGGCCAGATAGCATTTGATGTTCACTTGAATAGATGGGAAGCAATGATACGAAGCCCGCTTGACCTTCATATTTCGAAAGCGGGGAAAAGCGGGCGAGGACATGACAGCGACCACCCGCAGGGCGCACTGCCTCAAAAGAGGCGCTATGATCAACATACGAGAGCAGCTAGCCATTTCAGCCAGACAGACCCGACTGCACCACGTGACCACCTTGTTTTATAAGAATAACCTTAACAGCGATTGTTATCAAGAAAAGTGAAGAAAACTTACAATGCATTTTCAACAGAACTACTTCCATATATGCCAATTATGTTATATAACTACAATACCCTATAACGATGCCCTTTAGTTTAGTTTAGTTTAGATAGTTTAGAATACCGTATAACGAGTAATAGATAGAAGAACTATCTCGACCGTGTGTGGGAAACTAGTTGCTGACCCTATTCAATAACAATGAGGGACTGACAGTTCTTTATATTTTCACACCCAGATATGTATACATATATTTCTCAACAGTTGGTTTGAAGGCACGTTACACTCAAAAAAATTATTTCAAATGCTATTATTTAAGAATAATCAGCTCGAAACAGAACACATAGCTCTATCAAACAAACATAAAAAGAGGCAAGTCAATTTTGGGTGTACCGTGGCAAGCCATTGTTCATTTTTCACTAGAAGGCTTAACCCAGGAGAAACATCTAATGAATAACTCTTGTATGTGAAAACTTTAAACTCAGAAAAAGCCCAGCATGTAAAACAGGTTCTTGACTGTCATTCCACTGCGAGAAAACAAAAAAAAATATGTAAAAACTATATATTGCCACAGAGAGATAATAAATATAGACATTAGTATATAGACATAAAACTCATAAAACAAAAATGTGCATGATATAAAAATCTATAAGGAAAGTACAGTATTTAACAATCCACAAAGGAGAAAAAAATAACAAGGATGATTACAAAAAAAACTAAAAATAACAAGTGTTCGTGGTGAGTTTTCGAACAAAACCTCGTTTTGGAAACAAAGAACTACATATATCACACTGAGAAATACAAGTACTGAAAACCGTGTGGGCATATATATAGATATATGTTAAGGATGGCGCATCTCTGGAATTTATAAAATCCCACACATTCGTTAAAATACTCAAAAAAAAGTTGAAATGTATGTACAGAAATAATTTGATAGATATTCAATTATAACCTAAGGAAAGTATGAAGAGCTACAAAATATAGCAAGATTTAAAGTTTCAACGGGAAGTGTAATAGAATATGACACTTGTGGCACTAACCATATCTCTAATCTAGGAATCAGCGCGAAAGAAAAGAAAAAAGCAAACTTATGAGTACCTTGCAGGAATAAGGGGATTACTCATAGGACCGGGTAGGGATATTCCATAAAATCGTTCCTGTTCTTCCAGTTCATCTTGGAATCTAGACTCGAGCATCTAAATAAACATACCGCAACACTAAATATTAGAAATAAACCCGTACCATTTTTCTAGGTGCCAAGTCTGCTTGCCATTGTTCTCGCATCTCGAAATATTTTCTTTCATGCTCTTGCATGGTGTTTCTTTCTTTTTCAAGCAACTGCTTTCTTTTTTCATTCTGCATCTCGTCTAATTCTCGAACCTGAAAGTTACTATCAGGAAAGCAAGAAAAAACTACTACTTACCGCAGCTGCATGACGTTCTTTCATGGAAGCTATCTTTCTTGCACTCTTCTGATCATGTTCAGCCATCGCGTGTTTAACGCGGGCATCTTCTTGCTCTTCGAACCTCCTTATTCTTTCGGCGATTTCCCCACTCGAAGCCGGCTAATGCAGAATTTAAATGTGATAGAATAGGGGAATACAAACCTGCATGCTAATCCTCAGGCTCTCTTTAAACATTACACTTCTGGTCTTCGCCTCTTGTCGTAACATCTTAGGCAATTTTTTCCGATCCAGAGCCAACGCACGCGCTAATTCGTCTTCCTCTTCCTAATGAAAAATGTCATCGTGAACTACAATAGACAAACCAAATGGATTTTCTGGGCCTGTGTCATTTCCTTCTGGTGCCTGTTCAGCATTTGTCCTCGCAGTAGAAAATATTCATCTTTGAAAAGCTTTCGATGTAGTACATACCTAAATTTAAAGAAGGGTTAACAATCTTTATACCGAGGAAAAAATTTTGGAAACCAGTCGTCAATTTATTCGAATTTTTCGACTCGTTCAGTGCTATAAGTAAGGCCTGGGCTAATGTACGCAAAGTACTGAATTATTACAAAGGGGGGCCTCGCATAGCGACAAAGAAATCGTTAGTTTTCAATATGTTTGGCTATGGCACCAGAATACTATCCTTTACAAGTATTTGTAATAATAATTGAATTGTTTTCACATTTGGCAATTTTTTTCTATTAGGCGCTGCTAATTCGCAAGGATACCGCCGCGCAGCGACCAAAAAAAAATTTCTTCTATTTTTGTTTACAAAGGGGGGGGGGGGGGCTTCGCAAAAATTAGCGTACATTTAGCCCAGCCCTGCTATAAGTACCTTGGTTACTACTATATAGTAACCACCCTGGTTACTCTTTCTAGGTTACCAGGGTGGTTACACTCTTGGTAGTAACCTAGGTTACTCCTAAAATTCTAGGGTAACCTAGTAACACAGTAACCTGGGTTACCCGTTTTTTTGAAACCTAGGTTACCATGGTTACCTGGGTTACGAATGGGATAGAGCAAAAACCACACGACAAACCCACTAAGCAATAATCACAACAGTTTTACGAATTTACGAACCTACCGTTCTATATAGAACAAAACATTTTCTAAAACAGTAGGAGGCGAATAAAATAAAATCCACAGCTTATTATCAATAAGCAAGACAGCAAAAGACATACTTTTCTCCCATTTGCTTTTCTTCTAGTTCCCAGTCGCTATTTTCCTTCGCTCTCAGAAGCAAGTGTTTCTGCATTATCCACTGCCGCTCCATCTGCGCAATTTTTTCCTGGAAAACCAAAAAGTATGTCAGCTATTATTTAAAAAAGTACCGTATGTTTTTGGACCATTCTCTCAAGGGTAGCCTCGGCGTTTTTCTGTAACTGCATAACAAATTCGGCTTCCTGAAGGGAAAACAATAGAAAATATTGCAGTAAATCAATCTTACCTTCATGTGATTTTCATGATCTACGTGGTCCTTCTTTAATTTCAAAGCTTCTTTCCTCTGTGACCGGGGTAACATTTCAAGTTCTTGCTTCATCATCTTCATTTCTTGCTTTAGTCGTTCTCGGAAAGATCGGAGATCCCGCTCCTATAAAAATAATATTGCTATTGTCAAATAATAACCAATTTACCTGTTCAATTTTAAGCCTTTTTTGCGTCTGCTTCATTTCTTCCTCCTGCATCTTTTCTGCCTCTTCAATTTCTTTCTTCTGTTTTCTTTCTAGGGCTTCCATATCAATTTCATATTGACGACAAAGGGCCTAAACAGATTTCGATTAAATGTCATAAACCAACGCTTTGTAACTTACAATCTTTTCTTGCTGGAATCGCCTTTCCTGTTGCTCCACCTCAACTGCACCGCTAGAATGCAGCTCCTGTTTCTGTCGAGCCTCTTCCCTTTGTAACCGGCGCAAATCCTGTAGCTGTTGTTTTCTGTAATAAGACTATATTGAAATAACAAGTTTAAGGAATACTAGAAAATTTTCCGTAAGTAGCAACTTAAATATATGATGACACAAATATAAACGTCATTAAAGACCTGTGTTGCATGTCTTCCTTAGCTCCAAGAACGTGTAAGGTGGTTGAAGTCACTTGCATCCCATCAATAGTGTATGTTCTTGTCTTTTTGGTAACTGTTTGCCTGTAGGGATTCTTCCTAGCACCAATCCGTGGCTCACCCGGAACTTTCTTAATACAATCAATTTTATTTGAAAGCAGCAAGAAAAAAACCTGTGGCCTCCTCCGAACAGCTTCCTCAGCAATCAGCGCGGTCGGTTCTTCGACCATCTTAATAGCCTCAACCTCTGCAGACGGAATGGGTGGTTTATTTTCTAAAACGCGTCCTAGAAAAACGCAAGGAAGAACTGAAACCTTTGTGCTCCAATTGTTTCTCATAGTCCACAGGCGGTTCCGGTGGCGGTGGTTTCTTGTTGCTTCTTGACGAAGATTCAAACTATAAATTATGAACATTGAGAATGCCTGTTCTGGCAATTAATTGTAGCAAGAAACTAACGTAGCGTTCTGGTTGGGGCTCCTGAATTTGCGTAAAATAATCCAGCTCTTTCACTTCCGCTTCTTTCGATGCAGGTTGAGTAGAGGACGGTTGCTTGACTTTCACTGGGGCAGGCGAATACCTCACGGCTTTCTCTTCCCTAAAAACGAGAAATACGCATAGGAAACTATATTACATAATAACTCACTTCTCTTCTTCGTGCACTTTGTTCTCAGTAACTGCTGTAAACGATGCTGCGATCTGAGCCACTGGTGCTTGGTACTACAAAGTAAATAAAGATTATTCTATTATGTGTGATAAACCTGGAAGAAAACTGCATCCGCATCCCTTCTTTCCTGGGACAATCGTTGAGCATCAAAAGCACTGTTAATGGCGGTCTAAACAAGCTGATAGCGAAATAATTGATTTAAAAAAACCTGCTCCTCTATCACCTGCTTGATTTTGCTTTGCACTAGGCCATCAGGAATTTGAACCGGTTGTTTTCCGACGGAAGAATATTCTTCGTTGATTGTCAGGCTCTCCTATTTACAATATGGAATAAATAAAAGTTATGGTGGCCAGATTTACCGGTTCTTTATAGAATGACCCTTTCACCTTAACAATTGGCTTGTCGTAAGCAACCGAGCTAGCATCAGGACGGTGAAAAGCATAGTTCGATTCTACATCCTTCGCAGATTTGGGAGAATCTAAACACAAGAGAATAACAAAAACAAAAATGATTGTATACCTGGAATAGTGGCACGGGACGGTTGTGGGGAAGGCGACTGTGAGCTACCAACGGCACGCGCAGACTCAACAACTGTAACAAGCGATTAAACAACAATTAGCTCTGTCGAAAGCATTAAAAGTCTATAAGAGAGACAAAACTAAATAAATAAAAAACCTTTGCGAATATTGGCATCGGGTAAGGGCGGTCGAATTTTGTCAGTTGATCTAACGCTGGACATTGGTGAGTCTGGTGCAATCATCCATGGTTCTGAACAAGTTTATTTGCAAAACACAAGCGATTAGGATTCTACAGTAAAGTTAGTAAACTCTGTGTAGTATGCAATGCAATTTTCACCACCTTAATGTTACGATGGATGACCCATACCTTTTGGTAGGCACTGTTCATTTTTAGGTATTGTCGGAGAGTAACGACGCTGATCATCATCTTCAAGAACATTATTGAGATCATCGAGAATGGTCATGGCTTCTCTCCGGGGACTTACAATGCGATCATTACTTTCAGGAATAACCTAAACATCATATGTAAGAGAATACACAGGGTTCACTTTACCATTTCATGCTTGTCATTGGCATCCACGGAGAGCTTACATTGGCCATTCGTCGTAAGCGGACCATTGGTTTCAGCCTGCAATAAAATTTACTAGCTTTAAAAGTATTATTATTTCAATAAATATATAAATAAACAATCTATCGGAAAATCATACCATGCTTTGGATTGGGTATTTATCGAGATTTACTCCAAAAGTATATATGTACAGACCAACAAGGGCAGCAAAAATGTAGTTGTTTTCCTTTATCTAGTTGAGCATGAAAAGAACTCGAAGTAAACAAAAGATGACGATGTTAATGTTAGGTTATTCAATGTAATATACAAGAACATTACATTCAAAAATTAATATACGAGAATATCTTTTTTAATGCAATTGTTTTTATATCTGAAATGACAAACTTTAACTGGTGGCGGAGGAGCAACCCTCTTCTTTGGCGATTCCGAGAGAGATGAAGTAGCAGGGATATTGAGAGACCGTGAAACTTCTTGGGGAGGCAACGGACTTGGATTGGACCATGATGAGCTGAGGTCTTCAGATGCTAAGCATATGTGATCACTGTTCGACTTTAAAAATTAATTCTCACTCAAATCTTCCGATCCACCAAGACTTTCGTCACAACTGACTCTGTCTTCTTCCATAATTACTTCTTCCTGAATATCAGCATTCATTTCTGCAAGTAGCCGTAGTATAGGTTTGGGATCCTTGACATCAACGATAAGAGGATGCTGCAACGACAGTTTCACAAGAAATAAAAAACCCAGCCTACAGATGCTAATTGTTGACAAGTTATTCGCTCATTTGGATTTTTCACCAAACAACGTGCAATGAAATCATTGAATTTCGGAGACCAACTGCTTGGATGATCGAGTGTTGGGGGATCGCACTTCTGCACTTTAATTAAAACCCGCATGGGGGAAACCTAAATTATCATCAATTACAGGAAAAATAGGGCACCGACGTTTGAGTGTGGCGGCTCCATTTGAGCCATTTCTATCAGTGTAATACCAAACGACCACACGTCAGCTCGATTTGAATAAGGTTGATCTTTGAATGTTTCGCACATCATTACTTCAGGAGCCATCCTGCAAACGTTAAATTTCAGTAACCAAAAGTTACTTTTACAGGATACTTAAATGTTTCCTTCTTTATCACAAGAATTAACTACTTATGAATAAGAGCAAACTAACCAGTAGGGTGTACCAATGAAAGTGTCCCGCCTTTCATTCATTTCCTTTAGTTTCGCTGATACTCCAAAATCAGCTAAATAATATGGTTGCAATGACTATAATGGAAACCATGTACCTAATTTGACAACTGCATCCTGTGTTAGTAAAATATTCCCAGCCTTCAAGTCTCGATGAATAACATTATGTGTATGCAAAAAAATGAGGGCATCATTTGTAAATCTGAAACGACCAAACTAAATACCGTGATAAGTCAACGAGGTACTTCGTAATATAAGCGATTTGTGGCTCAGTCAAAGGCTTTTCCAGCTCGAGCATGATACCATCAACAGCTCCACCAGCACAAAACTCTAACATCATCTAAGAAAGACGAATATATTATCAGACAAATTGAACTTACGTGTAACTTGTTATCGTAAAAATAAGAAGCATGAAGTCCAACAATATTCTGATGTTTACATGCCGTCAAAATTTCAATTTCAACTAAGAAGTCCTCAATAGTTTCTCCTTCTTGAACTTCTATTGCCTACAAAATAATTATCGATTTTTGGCTGTTTACTGCAACGAAAAAATAAGTGAATAAATAAATGCTTGGTTAATTGTAAGAAAGTCAGCAGCAGTTAAAAAAGAGTTGATAAAACATTTCGTGGGCAAGCTGCCCGAATGAGACGATAAGTAACAAACCTTAGCGGCTACAAGTAGACTCCTATTTGACCTGGATACAGCTTTTTCAACCTTTCCAAAGGCCCCATCTCCTAGCTCGCCAATAATATCCCAACAATCTATTGGATTTACATTAACCTGAAACAAAGAATATGTCATAACCAGAAAAATAAATTATTAATTTGTCTACTTGTATTGAATCAGTGGCATTCTTGAATGTATTGCGCAAGCTAACAAAAATCATTTCATATATCAAAGATACATGGATCGCATAAGATACACTGGTGCGATTGAATATGAAAAACACAAATAGGTCAATACACTGAGACATTCTACAAATTGCAAACTATTCAAAGACAAACAAATAAATCATTATGATAAAACTTGAACATACCTGTATAATAGATGGCAATGGTCGTCTATATTCCTCTACGTTAGAGCCGCGTAATATGTTCTTTACTCTACTGAAGAATGACATCCCGGATAAAACCGGGTGATCGCGACCTATATAATTCGAATATTACATATATGAGTAGTTCACCAAAAAGGAATACAAAAAAAGAAGCTACAAGTTTGTAGGTAAAACGGTAAAAATAAAATAATTGTTTAACAGTGAATGAGAGTAAAGCCGGATGCCAGAGTATATAGTCATGTAATTTGAAGTGTTTATATAACTATAAAAGCAAATATTATATATCTACGTAAGTAGATGAACTAAAATGGATGCGTGCTATGGATGAGTTATATGAATCGCTGCGCAGGTGATTAACAACCCGCCAGTGAATGTGACCTTTCAGAGACTTTCTCAATTATATGTTTGATTGAAATCTTATATCAGTTCGTTTATAATAGACAATCGTTATTGCGGAATATTCTTTAATGGTTGGAAAGCTCATGAGACTAGCAATTTCATTTTGTAATATGATATTTAAGATAGCACTTCAGGATATACCGCCCTCCAATTTTTCACACCAATTTTAGGTTTAATTGTATGGAATGCTTAAATCATTTGAAATAAACAATTTTTGGGGATTTCCGGAAAGCTGACTGTACAACTTGGGTAATTCGCACCGTTCATACACGCGTTGCGGACCGCGTCGCGAGTTGTGTGCTAGTCTTCAAACCCACAACATAACCATGAACCGTAACTATAGACAAACACCAAATACTTATGATCCGTTCTGACCGCACCTAAAACTTTTTCGGGTAAACATGATTCCGCAGAATTGGACATTCGGAATCAAAGTGGTCATAATACGAACACTCTCTATTCTTAATTGTTAGGCACTAATTTATAGAGAGAGAAAAACGGATGTTCAAGGTTTGAGCACCACATCACAATTCAAATAAATAAAAACTTCAAATGTTCATTGAGTTGTAAAGCGATACATACATACTCGTAAAGAAAGATTGCATAACACTTATCACTCGAATTCAAGTTACCAGATAATAAATGTATGATATAATTGGTGTTGTCCACTTGTGTGGTATTTAATAACGTTGTATGGTCCATTAAAATCGGTACTAAACAATGGCGGATAGAAAGTATGCGAGGCTCACCAATGCTAACTATATGTATGAAATAGTAGTAACACTCTATAGGGGGGAATCTATGACACCAATACGGGTGAGATCGGTTACTAACTTGGGCAGATTTTCACCGCCATTTTCTATAGATTTATATTGGTATACCCACATATTGGTTTCAATTTCTCAAAATGGCGAATTATATTGATTAAACAACAAATATGTATAGAAACGAAGGAAATTCTAAAAATGTGTCGGGTGTTTCTACAACGGTGTATGGCCAACTGTAGACGAGACTGTGTAAATTGGTGAATCGCCTATGGAACTTTCGTAACTTGGCGGCAGTACTATTGTTGGAAGTGCACCAGGCCTCTCCGGCGCCACCCTGAAATTATACAAATATTTTCAATTATGCAGTCTATGATAGTGTGATGGGTGGTCCGACAGGCATACTTCCGATAAGATTATGTCGGTGTTTGCACAGCAAAAGTGTGATGTTAAAACTAACTAAGGAAAAGTAAGTCAGATTTAGATCAGTTTCTCTTTCCTAAGAAAAATTTTTTAGACGGCGGGAGTACCCCTGAAATATCTGAGGCGCGACAGACATAGAAAAGGCACAGGACACGACAAAACAGGTACGACATGCAGTTTTACCTTAAAACGCGGTTTGAAGACGGAGCCTTATATGGCGGCAACCTAAATTTAAGCGGTACAGTAACATTCAGGACAGAGTTTATCTAATCAAGACTGTTTTTGCCCTCAGTCTTCTGGATTTCGAATAGCAACGTAGCTTGGATAAAATAGTCAGTGTAAGGTATGTTCAAAAACAACACCCACAACGCACTATTTTTCAAGTTAGTGCCCTGGCAAGAAGTTCGCATACTAGTTGCTGTAGTTTTTGAAAACAAAAATAAAGCAGAAGTGGTTCAGGATTCTCACCTTTCATTGCCTGTAGAAGCGCTAACTGGATTTGGACTTGGAGTGCTACTCATGGAGATAGCCTGCTCATAGGACGGTAGTTCTTGTGTGGTATCAAAAACCTAAACAATGAATCATTTTAAACTCATTCTTCCTTGATGGTACTTTGAATCTGCTAAACAGTTATTTCCCAAATTCAAAAAAGTCGTGGCACTTCTGGTTTATGACCGTTTTTGTCGAAATTTGGTGCAGAGCAAACATTTCAATGGGGTTAGTCACACTTGAGACCTGACGGAACATAAATATTTTGATGTTCAGACGGAAAACATGCACAATCGTCGTAAATGAAATACTAGGGGTTGGACAAGGAAGGGCTCCAATATTATGTATAGCTTTGTGAGTAGGGCCAAATCAAAATTTTCTTTGCTGAATCAGGTAACAACTTGATTACTTAGTGTTACTTAGTTCTATCTGGCCTCTATAATATCTTTAACTTACATTTAAGCCCTGAGTTAGTGTTGCTATGTAAAGTGGAAGACCAGTTCTTCGAGCATGCGCGTCACCATGAGCTGCGCGACTTATTGCAGCAGATATTAAAGCATAAAACAAAATATTGTATAAAATATGGAGAATATATAAATAAACATATCTATATTTAACACCTGTACTGTATGCTATGTTAATACGTAAGTTATGTAGATGGGCAGCCTCAGTCTCTAACTATTCTTATGTATTTTAGTAATGGGTATTTCAAGCTAGCTTCCACAAGAAATAACCTGGTTTAAATGAATTTACATTTTATTTATTTGATACAAATTTCTGTTACATCCAAAGCTAGGACCCAAAACTGGCCAAATTTCAAAGTGACGCATAAAACTTCAAAACTAATCAATTTTTTTCCTATTTATTTTATTTTTCACAACTTTTAAAGCCAATGATATGAAATAAGAAAAATAGAAACAAATTTTTGATTATACGTTGCCTGTAACAATTAGAACAATTAGAAGATATAAACGAATCTGGAAAATAGTTTTCAGAAACGTGTGATTTCTGTTTGATTTATTAAAACATGGTTTACTTACTTCCCGTCTTCTTTGTCGTTTCAGTTCGAGGAACCTCTTTGCAGTTTTCTTCACGGCGATGCAGAATGCCACCCATATCACTACCGATAACATTAGTAGGAGGCCAACCATTATTATCAGGAACAGATCTTCTCTCCGTTCCTCCCATGATTGCATGGTTGGTGGTATAGTTAAGTTGCTGCTCTTTTTACCTTACTATTCCTAAATTATATGAATATATTCACATAAATTAATTATCAAAGGTGCAAGAAAGTTTAAATATTCGATTTATCAAAGTGAATCCTTTGAAGTAAACCTTATTATGTCATACCAGTACTAATTTTCGTAAATGGAATAGATAGTTAAATACTTAATGTAAACAGTCCGATCGGGAGCAGCAATTAAACAACTATATAATATAAACCAGTATTTTGAAATAGTACATCATGTTTAGATAGAATATGTTCCACTCTTAAGAAAGAAGAGTTGGTAACAACATCTCAAAGCCGAGTTATGTTTTGCTGAATCTGCTCCCAAGAGAGTTTAAGCACGTCCAATCATAAAACTATAGAGCTGCAAGTAAATCATTCTATATACCTTGTGGAAACCTAATGTTCGCGTTTTGAATCTAACCGGATATATCCCAAAGAGGAAAGAGCACCCGACCAAGTTTGTGCGGGGTGAGAATTGAAAAATAATGACATTTTATGCTTTAAATGCAATAATACTCAGATTTTTCTAAAGCTATGCTTAGTAGTTTCTTCAACTTAGTTTTTAATTACTAGCACCAAACATAATATTACCTCTAAAGTAGACACACCACTAATTTGTAACAGAAATTTATACGATCTTATTAATAAAAACTAGTATTATAATCGGAGAATTCTCACGAGAATGAGCACTCTGATAATACTATTGGTCGACACCAAGTTTTACTTCTAGTGTTTTGCTTTTTTTAATTTTATACTATTTGTCGAAAAAGTTTTAGAGCAATCTCGTGCACCTGCAAATAGATTATTCTTTACGATATTAAATGAGAAATGATAAAAAATAGTATGAATTAAATAGAATTATCCAAAGTGTAGTATAATACAATGTAATGCTGCGAGATTTTTCATCCGTCGATTTGCTGCTTCCCACCCCATGGCTAATTGGCGTGGTTACTCGAATCACACTAACAAATGAGTGAAAACTTAATTTATTAGTAGTTGATGAGCAGTGTATTTGTCTCTATTGAAAATAAAGCCAATACTTTAATACAAAATATTAACTAATAACTTTTAATCTACTAACATAATAATATTAAACTTATTGCTAATCTATTAGAGGACTATAATTGAGAATGAGAGAAAGTTTACTCTTGAAGGTTGGTCGGAAGCCTTTTTTTACCTATATGACAGACTTGTATCAAAATTGTACTCAACGCGAGAGTCAATGAGTTGTTATACGGAAAACCAGTTGTAGGTGGGAATTGCCAACAACGGACGGCAATTTTGCGCTTCTCTTATGGCAAAGGCAGGCTTCGAAAGCGATTTCTTGTAACTTTCTTAAAACAAACAAACATGGCCAGGGTTATTTTGAAAACTTGGGCCCGGGCAGATATTAACAACGGGCGCTTGCTTGTATAACTTATTATAACTATATAATTCTGCCTCCAAAATGCAAATTTCCGACAAAAATCGCCTTTTATGTTGAAGATATTAACCAATCTTGCCTTGATATTAAAAAGAAAATATAACAATTTAAAAAGAAGCCTTGATATTTACGAATCTGTTCTTTTTACTTCGCTGACAAAATTGACGATGACGAAAGGCAGCTGCTAAAATAAAAATTAAATAAAAATAAGTATTAGCAAAAAAATGAGATATTACCAACAAATTTTTAAAAAGTCTCCAAATTAGTCTTTTTGCCTCCAAAAGTGACGTCACCGGGCCCAACCGGGTCGGCCCCTCAAAATCTGGGCCCGGCCAGTGCCTTTCGTTTAAATGCGCAGCCCTGAACAGGCTAACCACAAATAGCTATATTAGTTCATCAAGAGTATTCAAATCAGGAAACAGGAAATAAAAATGAAGAAATTTGTAAATATTATAAGTAAGTTGAACTAGAAATATTTCGATGGAATCAAACAAAATATTAGGTTTCGAAAATATTGTGACTCAGATTACTGAATTGGAAAAAAAATCAACTAACAAAATCTACTGCATCGGATAATGCTATTAATCTTTTAAAATTTATAAAATCTATTTCTTAACAACGGTTTAAAGTGAAATTGAAAGTGAATAGTAACTTTCGATGAAGTGTACAGTAAAAGCGTATTAATTTTGATTTCAAATTGAGGACAATTTAGAGGATGGTTGTTCTTGAAGCGCCGAAATCACAAAACATCTTACATGCGAAAGTGAAATCTACTCTTGACAAGTGTTCGTTTTGACTAATCGCAAAGGAGGTCTTTTCTTTTTGTATATTTGAATACTGTCATTACTTTAATACCTGACTATGAGTAGTTTTACTAAGTACTCCTCTGTTATTACGGTGAACACCTTTTCTTGGGTAAGCTACAATGAGGTGTTCGTCAGACTCGCGTGAAACCAGTCTAGACCACCGGGTTGGCAGGAATTGTTAGCGTAAGCTACGCCAATGTGTGAGCACATTGCAGAAACCACTTGACGCTTATATGCAATTGGTTGCCACAGAAATCTTTGATCACTTCTAGTTGGTAATGATAAGCTCAAGTCAATGTAGACGTTTCCAACAATGTCACCCTCATTTTTAAAACTCTACTGCGGATTGGACATCCTGTGCCGACTTTAACTTTAAAACTATTAAAAAGAGATTTTTAAGGCTAATGCAAACATCTAAAGGTAGTTATACTTTACTGTAGTGCGACCTCGTATTTTATGATATTTAACTATTACACACGCAAGATTTGATGTGCAAAGCAAACAGACAAACTATTTTCACAGTTAACGGTTGCCCTGAGGCGCCTGGAAATGATAAAATGAAATTGAATTCAAATAATCTAAAGAATTGAGTAGTTATACTAATCAAATATAGTGAATTAACTGGTGCAATATGTCTAGGTGAGTGGTTCAGTTCTTAAGAGGTTTTCATATATAATAAAAGTCTCAAATTAGTTAAGAGGTATATGTTATTTGGAGTAGAATGCACAATGAATCTCATCAATTTAAGTATGCCTATTTGCGCATGATACGAACATAAAAGCGCAAGGAGCGTAATTTAGGGACTCGGGATACAAACCTCCTATGAATAAAATATCACCTGGAACCGCTAAACTACTGCACGCATGAAACATGGAAATTAACTGAAGCAAAACAAAATACATATAATGTAATTGTAGAAAACTAATAGTAAGAACAAAATACCAATATAGCATAACATGAAACTCAAAACCTAACATACTTTTGAGGTTATCCAGAGTGGAGTTCCAAATGTTAGTCACGTTTGATAGAGTGAAGATGTGCTTTACGTTTGCTCAATACTGTCAGGGTACACGCTAGATAGAACCGGAATAGATGATGCCGTTGCAGCTGAGAGCGCGCGGTGTCTACCTAGCTAACAGTGCAGTGGCACGGCAGTGTTGATACGGCACACGTAAACGAATGCCGCCACCTGTAAGCGGGTCATGCCGTAGGCTAAGAAGTACACGACGGTGGCATGGCAGGCGGGACTCTACAACCGACATTCCGGATAGCGACGAACTCTGACTTGCCCTAGTCAAATACGAGAAGGCACACGCGCTTGTCCTTTGCGTTAAGTAAATTTATAGAGGAAATCAGGTAGATAGCAAGTGAAGGGAGATACATTCATGTATGTACAAATAATATTAACAAAACGAAGAGAAAAGTGAAGTAGACTATAAACTATACATATACATGTCTATTTCATATCACATATTGAATCTGTTCTTCAGATGTTTAGTATAGTTCTAACAGATACGCTAGAAATGAATTGTTTTGCGATTATATAAAAAGTGTTGCTGCAGTTGAATTCAATGTTTATATTATCGCAATCCAATATATTCCCAGCAGCTCTCAGCAAGCCATTTTCAACTGTATAATGTAGGCAAACACCGTGTGAATTGTATGAATAGAGTGATAGCAACATACTCCTAAATTTATAACATCCACAATTTAATAGCGTTGATTCATCCAAACCACTAAACGTGATTTCAATAAGGAGTTTGAAGCGGTAGTGTTAATATAAATATAAACATGGATCGACGAAAATATATTTTAAAACCGTTAACGGGAAAATAATCAAGAAAGAAACTAGTATTTAAAAAATCTACTTTTATATTATAAATACTGTTATTTCCAAGTAAGTAAAGTAGTATACTGTCAACTATTCTTTCAGTTTTATATCATTCCATATTAGAAAGTAAAACTATAATGTGTTATTGCTACCAGATGCCTGATAAGACTTTACTATACATTTGAATGAATAGAATAACTATAAGCATGCGGGAAAAACCAGCGGCAGCAGCCTATTCAACAAGGAACATAGTTGTTACGGGAATGTGTCATATATTCATTCATATTACATATGGACGACACGGAAAGTTGCAGATAGTAGTTGAAGAAAGAGTAGCAGCAGAAAATAAGTACTGAAAATACTTGCGAAAAAGAAAATAATTCGTTGCACATTTTTACTATCTATATTATGTGCATTGACTAAAGCTGCTTAGATATTAGTAATGCAACACCATGTAGCCTCTAGTATGCTAATTTGTCTTTTCTCATCTTTAAATTCATAAATTCGCTTTCGAACTCCAAGAAACATTACATCAGTATGCAAATTAAAAGGATAATATCATGGGTGGTCTTGAGTTGATTTATGCATCTCTAAAGACAATACAAGCACACTTATTAGAAAGCCGAGTTCTATGTACTATCAAAATAATAAAAAACTAAGCAAGGATAGATAATGTTTTATATTTTTGGTGTGATCAGACGTTTGTTATGCAAACAATATTAATATGCATAATTTAAACTGACCCAGATCAACAAAGCTACGAATACCGTCAAATAAGTTTTATGTTTAGCGAAAACATTAGCCTGTATATAAAAAGGTCTGAGAGTTGCAAATGAACTGAAGTGAGGGAGTAGGAATGATTGCGTCTTTCTTAGTTTCATACCTCACGCATTCACTCTTTGTGTGGTCTTTGTTAATTTCCGGAAACTGCTGCATTGAAGCACACGCACATATGGAAATAGAATAGCTGCCAGTTGCAAATGACACCTTATTTGCTAGCAAATAACACACAAAACACTAGGATGCACACCTAGAAGACCTTCACGGCAGAACATTCAAAAGATGCCTTCCAACGACGGATGGACGGAAGGATCGTATTACACAATAAGTTAAAAAAGCGACGAGACACTGTAGAGTGATTTTTCGAACATGAAAACACACAGGAAGAAAAGCAAGTGTTCTCGGATTTCATAGTAGTCCTAAGATCAGCGACGATTTTCCGTAGAGTTTCCGTAGATACGTTAGGCTGCTTTCCAAATTAACTTTTTTAGAACTTTATTTGAGTTCCACTAAAACCAGCTAGTCGCAAAAAAACAGTAATGTATAAACTAGAGTGAGCTTTCCGTTATCTTAATACTGGACAAAAAGAAGTTCTTCACTACATTTTCATTTCATATTAAGCATGGTGTGCATGTTTATTGGGTACCGAGTTTCGATACTACAGGCCTAACCTTACTAACTTCCCACAGACTCTTGCTTAGATGTGAATTATAATAAAACGACTAAATTTAGTAATGGCGCATGTTGTCTGCGCGGATTAGTACTAATTTTCTTTCTGTAAGACAGCAGCTGTTTGGAGTTAAGGTGCTCTAAAGGTCGTAAATCAGGTCAACCCCTGTTTTATATTCAGTACATTTGTTTCCTTACAACATGATTAAATGATGGATTGCTTCTTCAAGTCTCCATTACTCCTAACTTTCTAATAGTTGTTAAACAAAGCTTAAATAGAGTTTTGTTTTATGAACAACGTGAGGGTTGAATAGTTTACCAGAAAAGGGTTATAAGTTACTAGTACCGACTTCAATCTAACCATTCTACTTTCTGACATTAAAGGGGCATAGGGAGACCTATTTTGCTCCCTATGACCCTTTAATCTCTTAGGATTTCAAAAATTTCATACCGATAATTCAACACAAATATTGTGCCAGTACCAAAGTCTCATTCAATCTTAGTTTTGAACATGCCATTGAACCAGTTTCCTTTAAAGCTAAACAACTAGCTACGGTAGTTATCTAAAGTCCCTTATTCAGGGATAATCCGCAATTACACTGCCTATTGCGTGTGGACTATAAATAGTTGTAGAGAGTCTTATGAGACATTACACAAATGCAACAGTCCTGTATTCTAGTATACTCTGCTATATTTCTCTCAACTGTATCTTTAATTTCTATTTTTCATACTCTCTTTCATATCTGTCGAGATTTTCAAGAACTTGGCAACTATGTAGAGGATAGTGTTGCTGACTTCAAGGTGATTACAAGTTTGATTATAGTAGAACATGTTGAATATATTTGAATAATAAAAAAACCCAAAGATATATTCAATTGCAGTATTATTTAGAAAGAAACGAATCTTGCTTGGGACATTCTAATAGAAACTCAGCAGACTTTGAAGCCTCATACTCGCCCTATAAGGGATGTTTTTGTTGACAGAAGAAGATTTCACAAAATAAAGGTAGAATAATAAATTGCGTGATGTTATCTAATATATTATCTTAGTCACGCCAGCAGAATGTATTCATTCAACCAAAACTACCAGCCTGGTGCCAATGTGAACCAGTGAAGCCAAGATGTCCCTTAGGACCACCCGGTCCGCCCGGGCCACGAGGACCGCCCGGATGTGAGTTAAATGAAATTTCAGAAACCGTCGTAATTTAGTTCCCGGAGAACCTGGGCCACGCGGTGAAAATAACTACGACACTATTCACTATCCCGCCTGTGATCTTAAACATTACGGATGCATCAAATGTCCATCCGGACCACCCGGATTTCGCGGTAGAATGGGAGCCGCTGGTCTTATGGGACCGCCAGGAGAACCAGGTACTCTAAATATATTTAAAAACTTATAACTTTGAAATATTTCAGGCTTGCCTGGATCTCCGGGCAAATCAGCCCTTCCCGGAACACCGGGTGGCGTTGGTAATGATGGTAGCCCTGGTTTGTTAGTCTGCATTTTCTAAGTATATAACTATTTTTAGGTGAATCAGGAAAAACAGGGGAACGTGGTATGCCTGGAAAAAGTGGAGTGTTACCTTACTCCCGCAAAGGACCACCTGGAAAGACTGGGGAGGCAGGATTGCCAGGTTTGTTCTATGAGGGAAAGTGGTTGCGAAATTTATCAATAAAACAATAGTATAATCATTAAACAGATATAATCGGCAAGGCTTATGCAAGAGTATACGGTACGAACTGCAAATTTCATTGCAGCGCGATTGAGCAATGGCGCGCGAAAACCCGGATTATTAAATGATGTAATGTACAACTAATGTACAACACCACATCTAACTTATTTTTCTTAAACAATAACTTTATAGTAATGAATATAACAAATTTGGGTGTTTTAGTTTGAGCACTCAGACCTTTAACTTGCATATCGTTTCTCCGCCGACTATAGATACACTTATGGTTCATGTAACTCCTTTATTGCCATAAGAAACAATATTTTAAACAAAAAATAAAGTCATCTCTGTAGGGAAACCAGGCCGACATGGTGTACCTGGAAACAGAGGCCTTCCGGGAGCAATGGGCCCAATTGGACCTGCCGGTAACCGCGGAGTACAAGGAGAATCGAAAGACCGTGGACCATTCGGACGCAGAGGGTTACCTGGTAGCGATGCCTCCTATTGTAGTTGTCCCCCTAGGACAGTACTGGTGTCTAAGAAAACAAGATTTACATGAATTGTACAATGAACAATTGCTAAAATGTTTTATTATTACTGAATACATGAATTCTATCCAATAACAGTAATTTTATAAGGAAATAGATTAGGTACATTCTTGCTGGCTTCTGTGTTGATTTTTAAGAATTCTTGATATGCTGCCAGTTCCTTTTTGTACTGATCGGCTTCTTCAGCCAGGGTAAAGTCCGAAATGTCGGCACCGAGACTAAAGTACGATGTTACTAAGGATTAACTCTTGACAAATAAAAAAGGTTTTCCATAGTTTTATTTCTGACTTACTCATTATTAACTTCCTTAAAGCTTTCTTCTCCCATTTGATAGATCTGTGTTCTGGCGGCCATTTGTGTGAGGCCAAAGTCATTGTCATCGAATTTAGAGGCGACTGTCGATGGTACGTGGCCGGAAACTAGTTTTCTTGCAAGATCTAAAGTATTTTATTGTAATTATATAACTAAAGTACAATATGCCTGGTTCTGCGGCCGTTGGTCTGGCAATACCAATTAGGTCGGTATAGTCATTCTTAATAGCTTCTACCATACCAGCAGCTGTGCGGAAACCACCAGTAGAGTAAATTTTAACACCGCCACTTTTAAAGATGGGAGCGACCTAAAATAAGTAGAAATTAATTTTCTAATACTAACATAAGAACAATTTTAAAGTTATTATTTTTTAACTTACCCTGTCACTGAAATCCAGATAGAAATCTTCTCTTTTCTTGGTTGAATCTCTCATTATCTGGGAGGTTGACTTTTCCAGAGTTCCTCCGGCCAAATGCGCATAATCAAATCCTGTTTCCTGAAAATTAGGTTTATTATCAAATACTTTAGCAATATTTTATTACTCTGTTTACAAAACAAATATATATTTCTACCATTTGTTTTGTTAATACAAATAGAAACTTGCCACAACTTTCTTTGCGATAGCCTCAGCATCGCCTAAGTTCAAATCACCAAACTGGAAGGAGTAGGACATGATTTTGATGCCGATAACAAAGTCCTTTCCAGCGGATCCAAGAGTTTCTCTGTAAAAAAAGAAAATTATGAGTTTTAGCGTTTTATACTACCTTATGGCATGATAAATATCATGTATAACTCGTTGTCTCTTTTCCATATCTCCACCATACTTGTCAGTTCTTAGATTCATAGCCGAAGACAGAAATTGTCCCAGCAAGAAGAAATGAGGAGCAGGAATCTCAACACCATCGAAACCTGAGAAATAGCGTTTAAATGTAAATAAAATGAAAAATATGCGCTTCTTAAAAGAACTTTAATCAAGAAAGATTCCCCGAAGACTTACCAACGTCATGTGCAACTTTAGCTGCGAACACAAATCGGTCAATCACTTCAGTCTGAACCTGAGCCTCAGTTAGGGCTAGAGGTTCGCCGAAACCTTCAAGCTGAACGGAAGAAGGTGCCAGAGGGTTTTTTACCAACGACTTTGGAGTCATTCTTCCTGCCTGAACAAAAGGTTTAATAAACATAATTGGTCCAATTGTGTTATTTGATAAAACATCAGTATGTCTACATTCAGTCTTACGTGATTAAGTTGCAAAATAGCTAGAGCTCCATCGGCCTTGGCCGCAGTTGACCATTTTCTTAGTTGATGTCTAAGTGTGGGAGAATCGTTTTCTTTGCTGATAATGCAGTTACCAGCAACTTCTAGATGGTACTAAAAAGGCCTTTATATAACTGCAACTATATTTTAGTTTACCGGATCAACAATAACATTTCCACTAACAATCATTCCATAGCCGCCATGTCCCCATTTTTCATAGGTGTTTATGACACGCTCAGTTGGTAGACCGCGCTTCTTAAGATCAGTATCATGCCATGTGAAGAACTGTTCTGACATTGGAGCCTAAAACAACTTAAAAGAGTTACAGTATAAGAAATACGAACAAAGCATGTTTTGTCTAAAAATAATGCCCCCCCCCTTTTTTTTTAAATTTTAAATTTCGATGTCTATTCAAACTAGCCTTGACAATTCTATTCTGAGTGATTTTTCCGCATCTGAAGCGGATTCTCTCAGCAAGAATAGACTGATCTGCGGTATGTTCACTTGGAATTCTTGGTCGTGACATGGCTAGATTCGACACTGGAAACATAACTCGCATTTTAAATAATAATGGAGTGGAAAGGTAGAAAATATGAGGAACAAGTTAGAGGGGAATTGTGTGTAGGAAGTGAAAACAACAACATTTAAGTGGTTAACAGGATTAGACCACACACAAATAAATCTGTTGTTCATTTTAAATTATAAGTTTTATTGTGACGGTAGACCAAATCTGAATTTTCAACATTCAAAATAATTTAAAAACGTCAGTTTTTGTTCAATTTTTCTAATATCTAGATGAATAGCTTTTCAACCTAATTCAGAAAACATAAGAAATACTTTATACTACACCATCTTTTCTGCTCCATGTGTAACTGAGTTTCAACAAAACTTTTGAAAATATATCTACCCAAACTGCCTAATTACTTTAAGAAGCGATAAATTGCAAGAATAAAGTAGTAATTGTATCCACAATTATGAACTAGAATGGTACCTGAAAGTTTCCTTTTACTGGTATTAACAGAGGTTTGTAGTAGGCAGTTGCTCATTGCGGGTCAAGTTTCGGCAAACTAGGTGGAATAGAGGAGGAAAATCGAGAAAAACACAGCACAGAGTACCGCCTCAAACAGAAAATTGTACTTGTTGTACGGGAAATATAAAAGTATGTTTTGTATAGAAACTGGCTGAAATGATTTATTGTAAGTGTTTCTTTTCTTCATTCAAATTTTTTAATTTAAAATGTAAGAAAATGCTTATATGTAAATTTTACCACTGCGGCTGGAAACGCTGGAAATAATTAAAAGATTATACTTATGTAAAGTAAAGAGAAGAAATGTCAAATGTCATTATTGTTATATCAAAAAAGTTCTGCTGTTTACTTTTTGTAGATAATTTAAAAAAGAGTAGAACTATTTAAGTAAGTTAGTTACAATTGTGGCCGCTTTATATACCCTTATTGACAAGAAAGGAATTGTCAGCATTGCGCTAGATATTTGTCAGCCAACACATTCGCACACTTACAATGTTAGGTCAATTAACGGCGCTAAAAAGAATACAACGAAGAAATACTACCAAAAATGCTAGAACCAAAAACCATTTTGTTAACTATTTCTCATAAGAAACAGTACATGTCGTATTTACGATATAAAAATGTTTACACGTTGTGAATTTTCGATAAAACATCGGTTAGGAAAACAATTTCGAGAAAGAAGTGAGGATTGCTCGATTCAGCTTGCTTTTAAAATCTGAATATTATCAAATATGATGACAAAACACTCTAATACTAGAATATGTTTGTAATATTGGTGGTGTTAAAGGTATGCTTTAGTGTGGTCTAGATGTGCTGTTGTGTAGTTTCTCTCTGCTTTAGGTTACACGGACATTTGATGACAAGTGAAGAGAACATCAGGAATATATGTATACACGGAAAGTGGTAAGATGACTATAATTCTAAAGATTGCATTAAACAATCACTATAGCTTCTATTACTCTGACAACCAGTAGTTTTACATGAATACGATAGCGTAATGTTGACATTATGCATTTCTATTATACATATAGTCTGTTTTAAAACCTAGACTACAAGCGCTGTTTATAGTTAACGTGCCGCTATATCCTGCTTTATAAGGGAAATATATATTTTGAACTGCAAACGGCGCTTGCAGTCTAGGTTTTGTAACGAACTATATTTCTAAAATAATCTAAACATATTGAAATCGAAATTTTTTCCAAATCCTCTTTGAAAACTGGCTTGTTTCCAAATTCTTGTGTGTTGGGATTGAAATAACTCAAATAAATACAGAGTTTGTTAGCCGTTTAGTCTATCGGCCTCCGGAATAACTATCGTACCAAGTAGTTTCTCGACAAAAAGGAAGAAACCTACTCACGAGTTTGAGTAATGAAACTGGAAGTTTGGTGTTCACGAATGATACTTTCTCAAGTTTCTCCTAAATTGTGACTACCATATTAAGCGGCGTATAATATGTATAATGTGGGTTTTCCTAAACGACCTTAAACTACCTACAATGCACACAGTCACACAGTCAATGCAACAATTTAGAAAACCCTATTCCCTTTTTCATTAAAAAGTATGTAAATAATACATTTCTACATTATAAACTTCAAATATAGAAGCATATTTACTTTTTTACTAATAAATGTTTGTTAATTCGCAACTTTAGAGAACAATGATTGTGAGTTCTGCAGGAAAACAAAACACAAACAATATCAATAAACTCTATATAACTTTGTTTTATTTTAAGTTTTTGCATAGCTCGAGAAAGATTCCTAATTGATTATTCGTCATAACCACATAGCTTTATTCGTACAAAGTTTCGAACCGGCGTACATCAACCTTATCAAAGTTAATCAAGATCTATACTAACTTCACTCGTTTGCAGTTCTTATCAACACATTGGAAATAGGATGGAAATATATGAAGCAATGAAATAAAGAAACGAATATTGTCGTTTTAGTAGATAAATACACTATTGTTCAAATTATAAACAATATTGTGATATTTTGTGTGCCAAGTAGTTCGCACGACTTTCGAAAACCCCCCGTTCTATTAGGAATATCTGCCCTCGACGGAACCATATCAATATTTTGCTGTTTTCATGCCGAAGTCAACTTGAAAACCCTTAATATTTGTCACTGCTTCAATAGGAAATAGTTTTAAGGTAAAAGCTTCTTTTCATAAATTGGAAATATGTTTTAATACCATATAAGTGTAACTATACTCTGGCTAGTTGCCCTAACTTCTGATTCACAGGGATTTCTCTAATAATACGCGCATTAAACTGATAAGGTCTATCTAAATTGAACCAAACATCACAACATAGTTGTCTAACGGGGCGTGTGTCTATAGACCGTCTATTTCGAAAAGCCTTTCGTATATCGCGTCACTGGTTTCATCTCAATCTGTTATATAAAGAAAACGAGGTCCATACCACATATAACTTTCTTAATTACTACGTATCTGGAAGAAATCCATTTAATATTTTAATTTATTTGGTAAAAAGGTTTAGTTCTAATTTAGATATTTCAGTTTTCGGTGTATAGCCAAACCTCAGATTCAATTACGGAGGCGGACATTAACAATTGTTTGTTTAAGCTTCCATTTGTTTCATTTGATTTCTTCATTTTTTCTTTTAGAGTTCAAAATGTCTCGTCCCCGTATGCCTTGTGATGAAACCGTTGACCGTAATGTACTTGCAGAAAGATTACAGTTCAAATGTGGAAAATCGACTAATAACAGAATTTATAAGGTTAGTAAGGCCAAATCTAGATTTAAATAAATTACAGTAAACCTGTAATTTATCGCCACTCTGAGGTGATCTGTGCTCGGTTAAATCCTGACTATAATACTCTGAAAAACAAAAAAGAAGAAAAGTAAATAATTCAAACGAAATAAACCTATTTAATTTATTTTCCAGGCTCCAATGTCGGAACAGATCTATTCTTGGCACGATAGTGTGCTTAGTCGACGAGGATTACCCACCCAAAGAGTTCTTAATGTCTACGAGAAATGGGGTCTAGGGGGATATGGAATAATTGTAACCGGAAATATTCTGGTGGACCCAGTAAGATATTTTAAATAAACTTATCTAACATAGTTACGAAATATTCTTCTTATAATAGCTTAATGTTTCAAAATATATATTTATGAAGGATCACAAGGAAAAGTTAACACGTCTATCAATAGCAAAATGGATGTAGTCTGACAATTTTACACAGTTTTTATGTTTTTTCATTAAAATTTACTTTAGGTTCACCTAGAAGTTGCCGGTAACGGTATCGTATGTAAAGAGAACGACTCACCTAGTTTACGTCACCAACTTAGGAAACTCGCCTTACTCATGAAGGCAGATGGAGCATTGGCCATTATGCAGATTAATCATGTAAGTACATTATGTAAATAATAATATTTATATTAAATGGTTACGTATTTTAAACTTATGGATAAGACAGATTTCTAACAATTTTTTTTCGTTAATCAGTGTCAAACCGTTTAAAGAATGTGAAATTAGCACAAATAGATTGATTTTATTTAATATTAATATTGTTTATTTGCAGGCGGGTCGGAGTTCTCCACTGTCCCTAGTACAAAGTCCCTTTGCCCCTTCGGCAGTTCAGTTATCCGGTCATGGAATACCGACTCCTCTATCAGAAGAAGAAGTAGAAAAGGAAGTCATAGACAGATACGCATATGCAGCTAAGGTTGCTTATGAAACAGGTTATTAAGATATATGTTTTTTATTGACATAAACATCTTTTATCTAGCCTACAACATTTGTTTTAAGGAAACACAATAAAGAATATGTTTACTAGTTATAAAATATAATTATCAATACAATATTATTAAAAAAATTTCAGGTTTTGACGGCGTTGAAGTTATTCTAAATCCCAGTTTTGTGATTGGACAATTTCTATCGACAGAAAGCAATCAAAGATCGGATAAGTATGGTGGAAGCTTAGAAAACAGGAACAGAATGCTCTTGGATATTCACAATAAAATAAGGTTAGTTGACAAATTACAACAATTTTAATTATGGAATATATCTTCAAGTAAAGTAAATGAGATAGTTTTTCGGAAAAGATATTGGCTCAGAATCTCATAAATTTGCTGTAGGACTGAAGATTATGTCGAAGCTCTTCCAGGAAAGAGATGATCTCGCTATTAAGGATGCTGTTTATGTTGCTGAAACTGTTGGTGTAAGTACATTTAATCTATATAAAACTATTCACAATATGGTTTATTCAAGGAATGCTTCAAATGTTCTCTACAAAAAAATATACAAATTATAATCCACTGATAATTTAGAAAGTTGGTTTTGATTATGTGAATCTTTCCGGCGGAACCCTAGAAAAATTCATCGCTAATATTACACGCGAATCAACGAAAGAACGAGAGGATTTCTTTACTGACTTCACTAATCAGGTAGTGTTTTTAGATAAATGACATTAATATATGTATCTTTTGTAAGCCAATATCTTTGAAAATGAAAAGTTGACAATAATATAAAATGTTTTTAATCCAAATTAATTTTCCTCTAACAAAATGTATATTTTAGGTAGTTCCCGTTCTAAGAGATGCCGGTGTAATAGTTTTCATAACCGGTGGATTCCGAACTGTAAAGGGTATGGTGCATGCTGTTCAACAAGGATACACTGATGGCGTCGGAATTGCCAGACCAACCACCGCCGAACCAGGTAATACAATAAATGGCTCATTCATATTATACATTTGATTGTTACTCATAAAGACCAATACTTATAAAACTATCTTAATTGTCGTTTACTTTTCATAACACAAGTTTTTACATGTTATACATATATTTTGTTTCCAGATATCGCTAAGAAAATGTTGAATGGTGAAGCCTCGTCAACCCTTGCTTCGCAGTTTGATGACTATGATTTCCCATTAGCAAAACACGCTTCCCGTACTCAAATCTACCAAATGGGAGAAGAAAGTTTAGAAGAAGCGGATGGAAAGTAAGTTAGCAGAAGATTCTATATTTTTAGCAAAACTTCAGCTTAATTGCATTTTTGTCTAGGATTACACTGCAGGTGTAAACGTTTGTTCTCAGATCGTTTCTTATAACATTATTCATTTTAGTTTATATGCTGATCTAGCTGACTTCACTTCTAACGAAGAGGCGGACCAATTCAAGAAGGAACTAGCTGCCTACAAGGAATATATGAAATTGACTATTTCGGCCGGAAAGAATCTACCACAAGTATTTCCATACAAAAACAAGATTATATCTTATCAATCTTAGACTAAACTTCTTATATTTTCTTGAATTGCATATTTTATAAATATTTGTTTTCTTATTTTTTCAATACCCGGGGTTTCATTGCTTAGCATGAATTATCCACGCTTAGCACCCAAACAGGCAATGCTTGATGTGAGTTCTACGGATGAATCTTTAATTTTTGCATACCGTTTCCAAATAAAGTCGAAACCACAAGTAATATTCTATATGTATGAACATTATTGATGTATACTGTAGCAAAATCGAGGCAACAAAAACAAGACATATGAGAAAAATGCTTCATAAATACGTTACAATAGTTACATTACGCTCTGACAACATTTTCATACTGTAATACGCCGTGAATTGGTTTTCCGGCAGAGGCTGCGGCCTTCATAAATTCAGAATATGCAGCTACCTGTAGTTTGTAGTTTTCTGCTTCTTGTAGGTGACTGAAGTCAGCGATTCCTTCACAAACACTGAAACAAAAGATTGAGTTGATTAAAAACAGTTCTATATAAGAATAATATTTATTTCAAAAGATAGTTCACTCACTTTTTGTTAGTTTCATCTAAAGCTTTTTCTCCCATTTGGTACATTTGAGAGTTGCTTGCAAGATTGGTTATGGCAAAATCATCTTGGTTCAATTTAGAAGCCACGGCAGACCAACATTCGCCGCTAATTATCTTCTTTGCTAGATCTAAACAAAAGCAGTTTGCGTCTTATAGTTTAGCATAGTTAAGATTTGTTGCTTATTAATTTCCACAAGAATACAAATTGATTCAATTAATAAGCAAAAAGCTTCACAATAGACATTTGGCATTAATGTACCTGGTTCAGCAGCAGTTGGTCTTCCTATTCCTATTCCGTCAGTTGAATCGCCCTCCACAGCGCTAACCATACCAGAAACAGTACGGAAACCACCGGTTACAAACACCTTTGTGTTGCTGTTCTTGAATACAGGACGAATCTAAATATAAGAGTTGACAAGAAAGTTCAATTATTGACGTGGTATTGCACTAGTTTCAATATGCTACTAATGCTTCTTCTTATAGTCAGATTCAAAAGTAATAAGGCCGTGTTCAAAATTTAAAAGATTCAAAAGTAAAAGATTTTTTGCTGAAAATGAAAGCGGTGTTGAAAATCAAAAAAATACGCAGCATACCTTATTACTTATTACTTTTGAATCTGACTATATATTACCTTATCAGTAAACTCGAGGAAGAATGCTTCCCTTGCTCTAGTGGAGTCTCGCATATGGTGGAAGGCCGTTTTCTCATAAGTACCCCCAGATAACTCGACAAAGTCAAAGCCGGCTTCCTAAAATAAAAATCTTTGTTACATTGTTAAAATATAATAGAGTGTTCATATATAAATAAGGCGAATCCAACTTACTGCAAACTTTTGGCAGATCACTTTCGCATCTTCCACTCGAAGTCCCTCATTTTGGAATTCGACAGAGTTAGTCTTTATGCCAACTATAAAGTCTTTTCCTGCTTCACCAATTTCAGCTCTAAAGTGAAATCCTATTCTCAACAAGTACAAAACTTAGCAGATAATAATAACATCAATCTAGATCTCATGATAGTGATATTACCTAATTCTCTCGTATATTTCCAAAATAATTCTTATTCTGTTTTCCAGGGAGCCTCCATATTTGTCAGTTCGTTTGTTAGTTGTAGGTGACATAAACTGAGATAGTAGATAACCATGAGCTGCGTGTAGCTGAACTCCGTCAAAGCCTTAATACAATCATTTTTACCGTAGTAAAAACTGTCATATATTCATAAAGACCTATTGTACATAATCGTACAACAAAATTTTTGAGTGATTAATAATGACGATTTATACTAATGTATGTTTTGACAATGCATTATAGAGGGTTTTTTTATCAAACTTTTCAAATGTTACTATTCAAATACTCACCAGCATCGAATGCAACTTTAGCAGCAAACACGAATCTATCAATGACTTCGGTCTGAATTTGTTCTTCACTAAGGGGAATTGGAACTCCAAATCCTGTAAACCTTCTTTTCTCCGTCAACTGAACTTGCGATGGCGCAAAAGGAGACAAGTTAACGGTGACTGGGGTTTGACGACCACCCTGGAAATGAAGGAATTAAAATGTTAGCAAAAAGCACAATACAATAATCAGATAACAAAGCTCAGAGTATGTTTACTTTTAGACTTTTATACTTTACTTTGAAAACATTAGAATAACTTACATGTGAAAGTTGAACTATGGCTAGGGCACCGTCTGTTTTAGCCACTTTTGCCCATTTCTTCAGTTGACCAAGTAGTTCTTCGCCGTAGTTCTCTTTACTGATAATCGCATTACCAGCAGATTCGAGATGATTCTAAAAGAAATAAAATGCCTAATCATTTGTTTTTTTTGTTTAGTTAGAAAGCAATATAATTGTTATAGTTATTAATATTGTTAAATATTATACCTACCGGATCTACTAGAACATTTCCCGTAAGTATGACACCAAAGTGCCCGTTTCCCCACTTTTCATATAGATTGATAATATGTGAGGTGGGTATTCCCCGCTTACTAAGATCTGTCTCATGCCAAGTACTGATTCTCTCTGTCATAGCGGCCTGGAACAATTTATTGACAGTTATAAAACATTAAATGATGTTGTTATATTTGAGTTTTATCTAACTAATAAAACACTGAAATGTTAAATTATTACCTTCATGAATCTATTTTGGGCAACTTTCCCTCCGTTAAAGTGAAGTTTTTCTCCAAGAATTTTATAATTATTCACAGGAGTCGTGTTCAAACGTTCGTGTACCATCTCGACTCTTTAATTAAAATAAATGATAAAAAGTTAGTATCAGAACAAAATAAGAATAACAACACAACTAAATATGTAGCGAGAAATAGGTTCGGTACTTTTTTAGAGTTCCCTGGTTGCAGAAATACAATAAGCTTTAACTGAAGAAATTGTCCAGTTTATATAATCTTGAAACGCAATATGACAATCAAATACGAATTTCACAATAATCTAACAATAAGAAATTTAATGAAAGCAAAATTTGGTCTCTTCACCAATTGCGTTTACATTTATGAAAATATTTTTATCGCGATCCGCTTTTTATACAAATGAGAAAGTTATTATATTATATTTATATTTCGTCACTCAGCCAGCACACAAATTAGCCTTTGGAATTGTGAGCAAAGTTTTCATCAGCTTACTTATTATGATACGAATAGCTGCAAACTAAGTGTAGTTCTTGATTTAGAGCTTTTATCTTCTCAAAAGTTTCAGGCTCAACTTGTCTAAGCTATTGAATATACAACAATATGCAAACAAATAGTGGTTGGTTGGCCGCAGTGTTAAATGAATTGCGGACTGAGAATTACGTATATTACTGCTATGGTTACGAGAGACTATAGTACACCAAAGTACCTTGCGCCCGCATGAATATCATGTGAACTGATAGACCAATAAGAACTTTTCATATATGATAAAAGTCTTAAACTGGTTTACATTAAAAGTGAAAATTTTATCGAGTTGTATAATTATTAAACATAAGAACAATTAAAGTTACTAAGAGAGTAGTGGTGAACTAGGCTAAAAAATGAATGCCTGGATATTCAATTTTGAAATAATAGATACTTTAACCTTTTATACACACGAATACTTGTTTGTCATCAATTTTTCTTGAATTTGACGAAAAAGATGACAAATTAACACTGCGACTGAATGATTTCGTCATGTTCCGACTGTGCCACCCGTAACATTTTGATCTTGGTGTTTGAAGCACCAAAGAAGCAGACAACATTCAAACGATGTGCCCGAAATATGTGAAAAATGTAAAAATTTCTTTCTGGGAGAATTATATTCTGAAATTATTTGAGAAAGGATATTCCACTAAACATTTCAAAAGAATATTAGGTCTTTGAAGAAAACCCCCGACAAATCGTTCTTATGGTTTATATCTTTCTTACAGCTAAATCTTAGGCCTTTATGAAGTTTTTTTCTGAAACTCAAACTCAAAAATACTCATAAAATAAAGTAATATAGAAATCAACATTTCAAAAATAATATTGGCAACTACGTCTTCAAGTGGTTTGTGATCATTATCTAGGATATTACGTTGTTGTTTAACCGTGGTCCCGTGGTGTAGCGGTTAGCACTCAGGACTCTGAATCCTGCGACGGGAGTTCAAATCTCCCCGGGACCTATGCTTTTGCAAATTTTTACTTCTTTATTCATGTGAAAGGGTTGGAAGAGTAGATTGAAGGTTGGCATATTATTGTGTAAGTTATTCTTTTTGTAACTTAACGGCTATAATTCGAGGATAGCTTTTAAAAGTACTATAAACGTTTTCTTACCTTGTTTGATTTCTAGACTAACCATAAGTCCCTCTCTATTTGAAATATGGCCACTGCCAGGAATCCACAAAAACCATCGAACAAAAAGATGATTATACAGTCTGCTTCAAGGTTGCCTCAGTTTTTCATCTGTTCTCAATGTTGTCATTATCCAACCACCACTACCAGGTGTCATTAGACCTCCATGACAGTATTTCTGCTGTAAGTAGGAATTCATACACTAGTTGGTTGTTTTTGTAAAAGAATGTCCCGGATTCTTTGTAGGTTTTTATCCGAAGTGGGTTTTCATTACGCGTTATAATTATGCGAATCCACTAGAAGACTAGTCAGAGAAGTTCATTATTAGCAAAGGAATTTTCCACCACTATGAACGTTTAGTTTATTGGTAAAATGGTTTAGATTTCAGGTATTGTTTGGTATGGTGTGCTCTGAATGTAGTTATAGTTATGCACATATAGTCATATCACTTAGTCATTACTGTTTTGGAAGAAGATTGTCAGCCAAGTAGTCAAGATGATTTGAATTCTAGCCCGTCAGTCTTTGTCATTGTTAATTGATTTTTACCCATTGGTTCAGTGTTCAAGTTTAGGGGAAGTTAATAATTCCTTAAGTATGAAATTGATTCTGTTAAGGGTGCAACCCTCTTTTCTTTGTTGTGAATGAATATTAGAAATATCATTCACGCGATCGGAACTTGTCTCATGGATGCAGATCAAATAATGGATACGTGAATACTTTTCCTTTTTTATTGTTTTTTTGTTGGGAAAACGCTTTACCACTGTTTCAGTTTAGTCTCTCGTAAGCGTATTCTTTGAAAATCGGCTGAAATTAGAATCTTGGTGTGCGAAACTGGCTCATTTTGTGGTCTTTTGCAGCAGACTTCACAATACTAACAATGAGTAGCCAGCTAGCTCGCAAGTCTACAAAACAAACATCAAATGTATCAAGTTTCCAGAAATTTGCATATGAAGAACGCTAATCTTTAGTTTTAAGAAGATCGTCTTAGGTTTATACGATTGGATTTTCAAGCAAAATAGCGGTTTTGTTACAGTGGAACTGCAACTTGTCAACGAAATTGGGTTTGTATAGTTTACTAATCGACCCTGGATATACATTGTGCTTATAAAGTTATCCGAGTAAGTCGTCAGGATTGAAAAACACATTATTTCCAATGAACGCACTAACTTATAGTCAGAAGTACATGGGAATAAATATCTAACTATTCAATAGTTACACTTGTCCTGTTTGTTCTGGATTGCTATGATTTTGGTTGGTTTCTCTGAGTGGTTATATGGACTTATTTGTTACATAGTGCGCGGATTGTTTTGATTTATGCGGTCATCATATGTTTATATGCTAACCCATTTGTATTCGATACGTACATCGCACAATACATTTAATTATAACCAATACCTTTAAATTATATTAAGCTGATCAACCAATATTATAGTTTTCATTCAATACATCTTACTGTATTCATGTTTTTCTTTAGGCTAGGAATATTTTACTGAAACTAATTTACATTTTGAGATAGTAAATTTTAATTGCCTCAGACCTACATTAGTTCAACATTCTACAAATGGAAGTGCAGAATCAATTAACATATTCCGGGTTAATAATAATTTATTTAATGTTTACTAGCCATTTTGAATCATTGTGATGGGGGTTTCTCATCTTCTAAAGGCTTGCACAAAAAGATTGTTACCGCCAGAAACACTCGCCATTCTTTTTCCTTTGATATCAATCTAAACAGAACAAAAGAAGATGCGCCAGATGAGCAGAAATGGTTCTGCACATTTAGTGACAAATGGCATATCAAAGACTGTAAGGCTTTATATATTAGATAAACGTTATTATAATTTTTGTTAAGAAACAATCTGTCCAATAAAATCAGCACAGTCTTTGATGAATCAGACTGAAGTGCGAAACCTTTGCTTTTTATTATAAACAACTGAATTATTCATTTAAACTGTATGAAAATATATTCCTATTTTATTCGTTAAACACATATTACCATTGTATAAACCTTTCAACTCAATCCACCTAAGTAATCAGTGAAGAACTATTAGTAAGAGCTGACTCTTGACCACACGGTGTTTTATTTTGGGTCCCCTAGGACCTCCCGGGAAGTTAGTCAATCGAAAGTGCTGGCTGCTAGCCATTATCAGCACTCATGAACGATGAATTCTCTCCGGGGGATATCCTCTCCAAGCCCGACACACAATCTGACATTTAGCTTAAAAGGCGAAAAATTGCATATAAATGAGCTGCTTTTCACCCCAAGAAAGTATCAAATTACACAAATGTTTGTATTCGAAGAATTTAAGTCTTATAGATGGACTTTATCTGATTCGAGTTGCTTATAAAATTACACTTCGTTCTTGGTTGAGGTTAATAGCTAGCCAAAAATTTGATTATGCTTGACTACAATGATCGAATGTTTTAGAAACTGAAGCTAGCTCTAGTACATGTATATCTACTGGCAATACATTTAGAATTGTAAGAATAGAATAATATATATAATACCTAGCTTTATTCCCTATTCTCTTAAACATCCTTCAAATCAGTTTACATTCATAATGCTCGTTATTCTCTCTTTAACATATTCCAGACAAATTCTCCGGATTCTTTACCCTCTAACTATGCACCTCAAGTTGACCTTCGAGTTTGCTGTATATTCCCCCTCGCGTAGTAATTTAGACCCAGCAAAAAGTGAATTGTGGTTTTCATAGGCTACTTAACAAGCAGTTGTGCGAGTAGCTTGCGTAACCTTCATGCAGTATCCTAGATAACTTCATATGCGGTAATATTCATCACTACGCACAAGATTTACGATCACCGCGCCATACGTACGCAAAATAAGCGGAATAAGTTTCACAGTATACTTTTGACTTTATTTATAATTCTCTCTTTTGTAATGATTGTTATTATTTGTAAATTAGTGTTCATTGTTGTTTAGTTGTCCTTGATGTTTTTGTTACCTTGCATTATGTTTTCATACAATCGGATACTGAGCAATTGAATGCTCAGGTTTCTAACTTGTAATTATACAGCGGCCGAGCAAATTAACACACATACCGTAATTGGTGGTCTTTTCATCTAACAAATACATAATAATTGTCAACCCACAACATTCTTTTTATTGACTAATAGTCCTTTAAAGTTTCTCTTTCATTCAAAAAATAAAGAAAACAAGTTTGTTTAATCCCCCCACATCGTGTAGACCCTTTATACGCAGACTAGGTTAAGACTCTCCGAAAAAGCAAGAAACTATTCTCCTATATGTCTTTCACTATCTATAAGTTACAAAATGAACAAGAACTTATCTTCAATAGTTAACAAATATTCATAAGAAAACAATGATTTAAACCTGTTTTTGAGTCCAATATGGTATGTGCTAGACCACCCACTGTCCTCACCTCATTTGACTCGGCCCACCCGTACCGGTCAAATAAGCGTAGTGTGTGTTTATTTTCCGCGGACATTGCTTAGCATATATGTACTATAGACAGAGAGCTCTCTTTGTAGCAACAGCTAACGTACAAATCGTCATCATTTAATTATTCCAATTGCACCATTTAATTATTCCATTTGCACCAATTTTGTAATATTAGTTTGTTTATTTACGTCTTCATAGATAAATTTATATAAATTTAGAATAATGATGAGTTTTGAATCTTTTATGAACTTATAGATTGTTTATCATCAATTGAGTGTGACCATGTGGAACTGTCCTTGCGAAACCACGAAACCTTTTGTCATTATTTCTCTATTAGAACTAAATAATGTTACCATAAAATGTGACCTTTAAATCAAAACATACAAATTTATTGTTCTTGTTGCTCTTTCTCTATACACAACTTACATTATTAACTAGCTGACTTGATTTACAACCATTCACTAATTTACGATGAGCTCGGCCCGTTGCACTGCGGCCACCCAACAACAAAACAGCCCACACACACGGCTCTACATTTTCACACCGCGGGTGGTCCAGGTGGCTCCAGTAATTTGCCGGTATGGGTGGAGCTCGACACGAGACGGGTCATTATTACCTTGGGTTCAAACCCATTAACCAGCAATTCAACGGTTGTATGCCTCATAAGGATGAATTTGCCTGTTTACCTAACCTAAATCCATGGATATCGTTGAGATTTATATTTGTGTACCTGCCCAAAGTAGACAATCTAACTTGTATAGGCATAACATGAATATGTAACCTTTTCCAATTGAACTATCCCTTTTATATTTGTTTTGTTTCAATTGAGTAGTTACCTTTATTTAAAATAGATTGAAACACATTTCATACAAAACGGTATTGCTCCCATTGGCTCTAAACTTTGAGTTTCGGAAATTTAACACGTCTTCTTTCGGAAAGAATTGAAACTTTCCACCTAATCATATTTCAAAATACAAGTGCCATTTTGACTTTGTGTTAGAACTTAGCACTCTTTAGATCAGAGGCCGGCACTTTGGTGTGAAACGCCAATTAGTGTATGGGTTCAACGTTGTTTTGGTCTCAAGGAAGTGTTGGCGAGTTACTTTATGGGAGGTCCCTATCGAAGTTGATAATGGGGGTCCCGTCGGCATTCTTTGAACTGTTTGTAACGCTAGTTGGTTCACACATTAAGTCAACTGCAATCTCAACATTGTTACCGCATAATTAAAAACAAAACCCGCATTTTAAGAGAACAAAAGTTTTTATACACATTCTTTACTCTACTGAATACAAATTGATTTTCTATCATAATCGAAAATATCCAGTAAGTAACTGACTTGTTCGCAATCGTGTCTCGTTGTGTTTTCAGTTTTCCAATTATATTATTTTGAAGTTTTCTTTCCTTTCATGTATTTCATTCATATCGTTTACATATTCCATCATTCTAGTTCAACTAGCTATATTTTCAGCTGTGTTATTATTGCTGTCTATTTATATTCGTTCTTCTTTACTGTTTCATCGATAAACTCTTAGTCAATATATATTATTGCACGATTTCACTTTTGATACTATTTAATATTACATATAAAAATATTTAAACTTTTCAATCTTGATTCTGCAAGAAACCGTTCCCACCATTTTTGCATATATTTACTGCATAACTTTATGTCAATTAGCAGGTATGGACTAGTTTTCCAAGTGTTTCAGTCACTTCTATGTTCTCTAGACATCCATTCTCAAAAGATTATGCTTGCCTATGTGTTTTGCGACTGCAATGGTTGCCATTTGTTGGTCAAATATCCGAGTCCAATTGCATAAGATCCCCCTGCAGAACTAGATTTATACGGAAAACCGAAAATAATGTTTTTGTTTATTTAATGCGATAGTTCATTAATTGTAGCTGTCAACTATGACATTCATATTATTAAATTAGTTGCATAGTTTCTGATTCATCACATGCGACAACTTTTGTGTCTTCTGTTGTAATCTATAAGCAAAGAACGCGACATCCTTTCGTAAAGACAATCGTAGGTCTGGTCTCTCGGTTCGATATCGATTCAACAGTTTTTGCAATTCTCTCAGGTGATATTTCCATGTTTTTGCCATTTTTGCCACCTAAACCTTTACCTTCGCATGTGGTCCCTTCCATCCAGCACTCAGCTACTACATAGCATATGACACATGCAAAATATGAATATGCAACCACTTGAAAGTTTATGGGAGCCTTTATGGGTGGTTTATATTTGACACATTTAAACTTGTGAACCACAAGATATACCCCGGCATAATATACCTAGGACCAATGCATTTGTTTCTTGTTTAGTTATAGATTTAACAGTCCGGGTGGGGGGTTTTGACAGGGAGCAGTTTCACGATGTCCTGTATTGCCGCTATCTCCGTTCTACATCTAAACATCTATTTGTTGTTGTCGCGGACGGCCATCCCAAGCGTGTAGATTTTTCTGTTAGATCTGAAACTTGCATGCAACCACCTAATTCTATCTATCTCATCACTTACACAAAATTTACATTTATCTAACTCTTGCCGCACTATTTTAGAACAATTACCTATTTAATTGGCGCAACGCTAAACTTTTTGTGTTTAAATAGTTGCGTATCTGATTTGGGCAATCTTTATGCCTATATGAGTGATATACAATTGGCGAACAGTTCGCCATGAAGTATCTTCATAGAGTGTATAATGGATAGATAGATACGTGATAGGCTATATCGAATATCTGTCGCTTTCTGTACTAATCATCCCAAATCATTATGCCCCGCCATTTGACATAAACACGGGTCGAAATTAAACCAATTTCCATATTTCAATATCACATTTGGATTGTTCCATAGCATTTTGTATTCTCTTTACATATAATGATGTTTATTTATCTGAAAACGAAACTATCTCTTCAAAATTCAATTATGGTTCAAATTCTTATTCTCTAGGAAAGCGTTGTTTTAATAATTTACCCAATCTTCTCAGCAAGTTTTAAAATTGACAGCCGGTTTGAGTGGTATAGTCCAGCCGGTACCATATGCGGTTAGCCACAAATGCAATTTCAAGCTGTGAACGCAAATGCGTTATTTGTTATAAGAAACTCATACATATTGCCTGTGAACAGGTTTAGCAATCCCCCCCCCCCCCCTCAATAGAAATGTACCTTAAAATTGTTGCCGATTTATTTTAAATTTGGATATATTGTTTTGCCTTGTTTTTATAGCAATTATAGTCTACCATATCGTGACAATAGTGATCGTGATTAAGAGTTTCCAACATCTTAAAATAAGTAAGTCTTAAGTATCTTTATAATAGTCAGAAGAAAGCTGTAACATAACCATTAAGCATGTTCTCAAACAAAACAATTGTTAGTAGTATTTCATCCTCTTGTTAGGTCACTGCCAGTGATTCATTACAACCGTCGAAAATCACGATTTTCCCCTATTTCTCAGCTAAAAGTGGCCAGCTTTGACGCTACCGCTCCCTCAAGTGTCCTGACTCGGGAAATGTGCTGTTTTTCTTCGTTTCGCTCCTCGACATCTTGCATTTCTTGTGGGTTTGGGCGCCCCGCGCGACCCTCCGGCGACCGTTCACTCGCTTTCCACGCGCACTGATTAGTGTACAGTGTGAAACTCATTTCCACAATCCGCCGAGGCTTCGGAGAATGTTCTTTACTTTTTCTTGGTTCCGAGTCTGACCAGTTGACTGCCCTATTATTATAGGGGATACTGTAGTTACTAGTAACCCAATGTGAGGCTAGTTTTGCAGTCGAAGTCTGTAAATTGGCTTATTTATAATAGAATCTAGCTGAACAATCTCTAAGTCTACTGGTCTTGCTTGTCCCAATACGGTAATGTTTCCATCTATTCCTTTTTCTCTTAGCGCATTTAAACACCGTTCCGTTCCACGGAGACCGCTTTCATTATCTTTTTGTTCCTTCGATTAGGGTTCCAAATACAACGAATCCTCTCTAAGCATAAGCAGCTGATCAACAAAATCAAATATAATTCCAATTGAATTGCTACTAAGACTTCTATATCTATGACTATCTCTATATATTTAAATATATATATATTTTATTACAAAAGTAGATATAAATGTTACATCTATACTCGTTTATTGCCAAAGTCCGTACATGCAGTTGTCTAATTATATGAAATTACCCTACCTAGGGGGGATTTACCCCCTAGATAAGGTCAATATAACCATAGGATTATGATTTATTTCTCTGTTTATGGCAATTCTAGGCCGTTCTTTGCAGACATATTGTAGAAGGGTGGCCCCCCTACTAAAGGTAATTAACACTTCGTTAGGAACTTGTTAAGTATCTATATACAATTCAACATTGCGGTAACTAAAAACACATTTATTTTGAACAAACTTGCCAATAGAATTTTTCTGTATGAAATATACAGTGCCCTGTATATCTAACTGTTGTTTCACTGACTAGTTCTATTCCGGAAAAAGATTGTTGAATTAGATGTAAATAACAAACAAGATTTGTATTTATATAATTAGTGAATGCTTGGCTGTTCTTGAGGTTCTGCAGACTAACAATTATGCAATCTGTGTAGATGAGATCTTTACAATTGTATGTATTCTTATAAGAACGAGATAATCCACTACTAAATTGATACCTCTTGATACCCTTAATAATCTAACCCCGGTCCAGCTTATTGCGCAACCGATACTCTAGCATTACTATCATGCATGGTGAATACAAATAACGCTCATTTGCAACATCTACTATTTTACCAATCTTTTAAATATGTCAAGTTTGCTCTGATACAATAACTAACAGGGTGTTCCAATTTATTTGCTATTCAAGTGCCCCCTAAGGCGGTAGGTAATTCGTTGAAGGAGTGTCGTTACGGGCGGGAATTACCTACCGTCTCTCCACCAAATATAGCCGCACCAGCAATCCTGGAAGGTGACAATTTGACGACACCGCGGCTATTCACAACACTGCGCATGCTTTACACACTTCCACCTAACTACCGACACTACAACGCGTCTTCAACTTCATAATTTGACCTCGCAAACTGGATCACTAGCGCTTCCGCACCTCCTTAAGTTCTCAGTTGACACTTGAATCTGACATGAACCTCATCCTAATACATATATTATTGCTAAAAGAATGCTGTCTTGACTTTAGTCGTCACCTATTCATTACTTTATATCGCCCCAAATTGCCACCAGTTCTATTTTTGAACCAAAATACGGTACATTGCGCATAACAGCATGACCCATTATGGGATTAACGGTTCTGTAGGCTCTTCTTCTGACTACCGCAGCTCATGCACTCACTCAATCTAATATGAACACCTGTGTGTTGGCAGCAGGTTTACGCTTTGTGTGGTCCACTAAATGGTCGCTAATCAACCTTATGAACCTAGTCTGTAGACCACCCAGGAGCCGCCGCAGCATGGGCGGCATTTGCTCACATCTTTTAGTGGTCAAATCAAATTTTGCAACAGTTGTTTATTTGTGTGTCCACTGGATAAAATTTATGATCTTCTCCGTCGCAAACCCGTAAAGCTGATAGGCGTCCCGGCAGACGTAAGAGTTCCCAAGATATGTCTCAGCTGGCATCGGATTGTTTTTATTCTCATTTGAGCAATCCATCTTATTAATGTAGTCAACATATCTTTCACTGGGTCATTACACTTGTCTTCACTCAGTCAGACCGCACACTCAACTAATTGTATATTTACAATCATATCACAATGTTTACAAACCAATACTTTTTAAAACTTTTCTTCTCTTGAGAGGTATCTCATGCAGTTTTTTATTGTTGTTTATATTTTATGAGGTTTAATTGTTTTGTTTCCAGGTCACATCTATCAAACACAACATACCGCAGAAATGGGGTTGTTGCCATTACGGACGATCCTAATTCTGTTTTCTATTATTCAATTAGCAAGTAAGTTATTTCGATATTAATATTATCTTCAATATCTCTTCGTGACTTCAAATTTCATCGAGTGCTCTCTCTACTTGCAAACAGCACGCACTTTTGAAGCCTAGTGTGAGAAATTTCGAACCGTTTGTTGTCGCGCTCGCAAGGGAGTCTCGAAGCCAAAAGTGTGGATATTAGCTCGCTTTTGCACACTTTTCTTAGAGGTGGTCGCGGTGAGAAGCAACGTGCGCGGCTACGGTGGTCAGCAATGTTTGCTAATCGCTAGTAGAGAAGTCCCATTAAGACAAACGGAAATCGATTGCTAATCAAGAAAGGACCACCCGAATAGAAAATAATGTGTGCGGGATAAGGTCATGTGCAATATGATATGACAATATCCATTTGGGTGGCCTATCCTCAGAAAGGCCACCTGAGCAGACAATAATTGCATGTGAGGAGCGAAAACTAGGCAATAAGTATCAACACCCAGCTAATATCTGACAAACAATAATTTTGTAAGGGTAAAATGTTAGTGTTGCAGTTTCATTTCAACTGAGTGATGTCTTTTCTACTATGCCACAAGATGAGCCTTATTATGTTAAGGACGGTTCCGCTGGACCTACACTTTCTTGTAGTCTAAAACCGCCATATTCGGACCGCTCTCAGTATGAAGTGCTTTGGACAAGATACCATAAGGGTCAAATACGGTTAGTTACAAGGGACCACCCGACTTTATCAAACAATCAACAACAACAGCAGCAAATATACTATAGTGGGATTCAAAAGTAATGAGGCCGTGTTAATAAGCAGGAGTGTTGCCATATTTTGTCTGAGTAAGGCTGAGCGAAAGCAAGTTTGCATTCTGCTGATATCGTGCGCGTGAAATGAAAGCAGGCGCAGTGTTAAAAATATCGAAATGCGCAGCATACACGGCCTCATTACTTTTGAATCTGACTATAGAAGCAAATATACTAAAAGCAAATTTGATCACTTACAATTTGTAATTTACAATTGTTATTTCAGACATTTGTCTCGAAATGACAAATTGCATGAAAAGGAACACTTTGAGTTGACCAATGACGCCGCCAGTGGAACATATGATCTCAAGATTAAATTAGTCTCTCGACCACACGTAGAGGGAACTTACCAATGTTCCGTACTGGATCCAAATAGCGGAGACCAACATTCAACGGAACCAGCTTCCGTGATTACCCTCGGTGAGTATTACAGCAGCTTAAGTTAGAAACTCGTAAAATTAGCGCCTCAGTTCTAAATGACGACAATAATTTGTTATGTTAATTGTTATCTGCATCGGATCGGTTGTATTCACAAATGTTCCTCTAAATCGGCCTTGTAGATTCTAATCGCGCCTGACTGTATCATCAAATAACAACTTGTGCAACAAAAGTTTATCCATGGGGACGTCCTTATTGAGAATTATTCTAAACTTCTTATTTTCGCAGTGACAATGTTTATAATATTGGCTACGACTAGGTGGAATTCCTGATTAGCTGAAATTGACGTTCGGCGCTGCGCTGAATCACTCTTCAAATAGTTAATTCACTTGTATTTAAAAGTTTATTTATATTATAGTTTAATTCAGGGAACCTTGAGTAATATCTAGAAACTAAGTAAATTTTTTCTCTCTCATACCTTTTTTGAACATCTGACAAAACTTCGACAAAAACGTTATATATAAATCTAAATTTAGCGGCAAACTGTACAAACGAAAGAGGGGTCTGGAAACTGTGTTTACTGAGTAGGTGACCTGTAACCGGCCTGTATTGTCTTAGCCAGTGGCGGTAGAACTCTGTAAATAAAGAATAAAGTAAACCACCAAAGAGGACCCGCAAGCTAGTTAATTGATTGTCTTTCTCAAGTTATCAATCAAATCTAATTTGGCCTAACTCTACATGCCCTTGCACACTAAATGCTTAACCTCCGCGCCACCGTTAATTATTAATATTCTTTGGGCTCACTGATTAGACTAAAGCCTTAAAATGTAAAAGGCTTTGAGCCAATTTAGTTAATCAGCTGTTGTGAGGCTGCATTTGTTGTGCCAGAGGTGCATGGGATCATATCAATTCATATCCTCAACGACCGCACGCTTATATAATTGCTGATTTGAGCAAGCATATGAGCATGAACAGTCAAATTAACCAAACACACTCAAATTTCTGCAAGGGGACACAGGCAAATGGAGACACTGTATAATCTGCTTGAAGTTCATACTTTTTGGTTATTTTGATATTTTTCATCGATTTGAGGCTCTTTTTGTGACTATTTTAAGTACTTCCTATGTAATCAAATGCAACAGTGGAAATGTCAAAGTGCGGATTAGGCGAAAACAAATAGAGAGATCAACAGCTGCCTTATGTAATTCGGATAGTTAAGTGGCGCTTTGCGCTTTTTTCGACAAAAGACGCCGGTCACGTATGATACGCAGTCAAAACGACCGCACACAGAGACAATTACGTAAAGAGCAAATAATTACCGGTACCGACTTAACGGTAGTTTTCTGTATTATCGATAAGTATATTTCATGAGGGGGTATTTTAAGTATGGAGTATTTGATATTCTTTTAGTTGCTCCTGGAGAACCGGTTGTATCCGAAGCCCCAACAGAGTCAGTCAGCGAAGGGGAAACGGTCTCTGTGAAATGCACTTCTTCAGGGGGGAGTCCATCACCATCATTCACGTATGTTTTTCTCCATATTAAAGGAAAATACGTATGTTTTCTAGCTGGACCTTCCCAAATGGAACCACCGCAGAAGAAAAGTATATTAACACACTTACAAAGGACGGAGATACGGAATCCACACTACAGTAAGTGTAGCATCTGCGGACCTATAAATAATTTTAACTGTAGCTTCCGCGTTCGCCCTGAAGACAATGGAGCTTTTGTCACTTGTTCTGTTTCTAATAAAGCTACTGAAGGCGAAGCTCCTAAAGAAGCAAAGAGCACCAGATTGAATGTGAGTTTACTGGTAACAAATAAATTACTTGAATTTTGAATATTTTTATTTATAAAATTGTTTATATCAAAGTAGAAAGCACTATTTTGTTCCTAAGAACTTTAATAACTAAAAGTTGTATAGATAAATTCAGATTCTTTTGAATATAAATAAAATGAACCTTGATCGTATAGGTACTGTTCCGTCCTCGAGTACACGTGCTGCCTGTTCAAGACCTAACTGTCGAGGCCGGTCAGCCAGTTCAGCTTGTCTGCGAAACAGAATCAAATCCAGCCCCACCAAGCTACGAATGGTGAGTTTATATAAGAGTATTGAAACCAAAATATCAGCGGCCCCATTAGCTAACGATATCTATAATCTTTTATTCAGGACATTACCGTTAATTATTATCTTTAGATCTTAATAAAAGGTATCTATTCTAGGAAACATCTGTCATCCGGAGAAAGATACGCAGCCTCAAAATGGCCTCTAATTGCCGAAAGAAAGCTGAGCGGTGAATTTGAATGCAAAGCATGGAATAATGTGGGAACTGGAAGCGATCTTTTGAATCTAAATGTTCAATATGCACCGGAAATCACAGTCAAGGTACTTATTCATCAGAAAATAAATTGAATAATCTTATGTTCCTTTGAGTAAAGTAGTAGCAATCATAAATATATTTTTTTAGGAGCGTATCAACCCGGACGAGGGTGAGCGAGTCGAGATTGAGTGCATAGTGGATGCTAATCCTAAAGCTGCTGAAGTAAGATGGGCCGGTCCGGATGGTTTTATTTCAAATGGGCCCCTCTTGGTACTAAAAAGTGTTACTAGGTATGTAATGGCTTTTATGCTTTAATTATATCTAATTCTATGTTTTGCAATTTTAGCGTGAAGTAATTTAGTCTCTTCTTAATATTAGTTTCCACATGGTTGCTTGTACAGAAAACAGCTAATAGTCTGTCATGCGTTATAATCTAATACTGTTAATTTGGTAGACTAAAACATAATTATATTGCTCAACAGAAATAAAGATAGATTGTAAATATAGAGAAATATACTATCTTTTAGGGAACAATCTGGCAACTATACCTGTTCTGCTACCAACTATCTAACTCTTTATGGACAATCGGGATCGCAAACTAGGACTGGAGCTGCCGTTACATTTGTTGATGTAAGTAAATTATGTTAAAGTAATAAAAGACAAAGTTCATCGGTAAGTAATATAAAACAACTATATTAACAATGTTTAGGTAAAAAGACGTCCAGGAAAGGCAGTTATTATCCCGCCCAGACTAAGTGTTATTGTTGGAGATACAATTGACTTAACGTGTACCGCACCCGACCCAGGAAGTCCGGAAGCCCAATTTAAGGTATAAAACATTTCTAACTATAAGATAAATATAATGTTGTAATCTTTAAGTGGGCTTCGCCATCTTCTGGTGGGCAATTTGGATCTCGCGAGCATGACAAAGGCAATCTAATTGTTAGAGAAGTACAACTAGGAGACAACGGAAGATACCGTTGCCGACCCCATAACAGACTTGGAGAAGGAGAAGAAGCCGTTGTTGATGTTACTGTAAGTAAGGAAATGATTAAAACAAACAGATAATGATTAATTTTTTTGCTACCGAGCCAAGGTCTCTAGCATGAAATGGTAGTAAAACGACCCAGCACCAACTCTTACCAATTCAATCAAAACTTTTCAGTTCTATGATGTTTAGCCAACTTTTCCATTTATATGAAAACACATGAAAAAAATTTAATTTGTTTATAGTGAAATATTTAGGTTATCGAAACTGCAAAGATCTCGCGACCTCTTGCCACTGAGCGGATCTACAACGCCGGTGAATCGGCTATGGGACTTGAGTGTGAAGCTCAAGGCTACCCAGTGCCAAACATTCAGTGGCTAAAAGACGGACAACCAGTTGACTCTAAAAGATATAAGATAGAAAGTACAATTGTCAAGACAAGTTGCTCCGAAAGAGACTTTTGCTCACAAACAGTGACCGGAAGTTTGCTGTTCACAAATTCAATTCAATGGGCAGACAAGGTATCTCAAAAAGAAAAGAAATTATATAAGTGTTTTAAATTAAAGGGTAACTATTCGTGTGTGGCCACAAATGGAGCCGGTGATAGAACGCCCGTCGAGCAATCCTGGACTATTGTGAGGGTTGTTCATGGACCCGTTATTCTCAACCAGAAGTTCCCTAGTGAGGCACTTGCTGCAACTGAGATTGGCACTACGGTAAGCCAGAAAAAACTCAAAAGATTAAAAATTAGTTTGAAATTAATGTTGTTTTAGATTGTAAAAGTAAAACTGCTTTATTTTACATTTATTATCTCAGGCGAAACTTCGGTGCCTAGTGTCAGCCCGCCCACGGCCAACATTCACCTGGATGTATAATTCAGCACAAATTGAAGAAACAGGACGGTAAGAGTAAAAGTAATTAATGACACTGATACATTCACTTTAGATACTCTTTCCAAGTCAACACAGTGTACGACCGCCCCGACGAATATGAACATGTACTGCAGATAACGGATGCCATCGCGTCAGATTATGGACAATATCTATGTAGAGCAACAAATGGAAAAGGCGACAAAGCAGAAGTTATTGTAAACCTTAAAGAAACTGGTTGGTTATTTTATGAAATTATAAAATTACATTTAATCTACAGGTGCACCACAACCTCCTTCAAGTCTACAAAAGTTGGGATCAACTCCCTTATCTTTGTTGGTGGGCTGGAGACCCGGATTCGATGGAGGATTCGAACAGACATTTGTTGTAGAATATACGTAAGTAAAATAAATGTAAAAATTATTTATTTATAATATTCTACACATTTGTAGGCATTTACATTATTAAATAATTATTTTAGAAGTCTAAATCCATTCACCGAGAGTGTTGGAAATGAAGATGTTGCCACAGTAGAAGTTAGAAATGCAACAAGACTAGATGACATTAAAACAGATGGTTCACCCTCATTTATGCTCTCTTACAACCTCACCGGACTAAAACCACTCTCAACCTACTATTTTAGAGTTAGGGCTGCTAATAAAAAGGTAAATATTTATGGTATTTCTTAAATATTAAAATAAATAACAGCGTTATCAAACGAAATATCACAAAACACAGCCTATTATAAATTAGATAAATTTAAAACTTTAATATTTAGGGAGTTTCCGAGTTCTCTCCTAACATTGTTGCCACCACAAATGATGTAACTGAAGATCCACACATGGTGGCTCCACAGAAGATCCGATTTGACTTATTGAAGAAAACGATTGAAGTTGAGGTATGTCCTCTAAATACATTTGAATTAAAATATAATTATAATATATTATTCTAGCCACAAGCTCCTGTTGACGGATGTTCCCTTCTATATGTATCCACTGGCGACACCTATCGTGCATCTGGCTGTTTCCATGCCGATCAGGCCATTTCGGACCTGCCTGGTGGCAGCCAATACAAGATCAGATTCTGTTCTAGAAGCAATGTTTTAAGATGTTCGACCATGTCACCAGCATTAGGTAAGCTGGTAACGAAAGCATATTTTAACGAATGATTCTAACTAATACTTGCTAGATATAAGTAATATTTTACAAGTATTAATCATTAGGCATTAGGAACAAACACTTTTACGATTTCATCTCTCAACTTTGATGTTCAAAATTTATATATTTATCGCTGCAAGACTTGTGTTAATAGTTTTTCAACACCGAACTGCAATTTGACACTGTTGAAAGTGGTTTGTAGCCGTGAGAAAATGAAAAGTCAAATAAAAGAAGAAAATATTACTTGCTCTTAGAATGGATCCAGAAACCACTCAACTATTTGTATAATCATTCTTTATGAATCTCAAGGTTCTTAAATCAATACATTTTCAGAAGCATCTCAAATGGTTGCGGGGTACAATATGTGGTTTATTGCTGCGATTGTAGTAGTTATATTCTTTGTCATCTCAATCATTCTTGTCTTACTTATCTGCCGTAGAACAAAAGCACCAAGAAAAGAAGACAAGAAAGGGTTGGTTTATCTAGTTACAATTACTAAAAACCTAGAATACTCTTTAATGCAGATTAATTTGTTGTTGAACCATAAAAATTACAAAACTATTAACTTTATGAATTTGGACCTAAATACATATTCCTAACGTAGTCAATATATTTTAAAAATAAAACAAAAATATACGTTTCAGTGTTACATCGACAATCTTACCACAATTTGAAGCGAAGAATACCATTATCCACGGAAGTCAGGCGGATAGTGGGGTATTCACCCTCGACTCAGCCAGACTAAAGGCCCCGCAGCAAAATCATGCTTATTCTAGGTAGATAGTTTAGACTTCATTCTTATTTACTTTATTAATAACAAAGTATAAATATTCATATGATGTTTTCAGTTCAAGCGAAGGTTCAGCTCCTGAAGCTTGGTCTCCGGACCAGTATGATGTGCACCATGATTCGTATATGCATGAGAACAACACCATGCACATGTTGCAAGGTAAGATACAACTAGAATCTAATTTACACTTTTGAACTTCAGAATACATATGTATAAAAGGTACTTAATATCGATTTCCAACCTAGTGCTATTACACTCAGTTACTGTCAATCATATATTTCGTAGTTTCCTAACAAAAATACTAATAACCTAAATTTTATTTGTGTATTTATTATTTATAGGTGTAATGGAAGATCAGATTGAGGACCAAAGTGTTTCGGACATCGAAGAAGACGATGGACGAAGGGTAATGAGAGAAATCATTGTGTGAGGTCTCTCGTGCCTTCTAGTTTTCTTTTTTTGCGGTCTTATTCGCTGGATGGACCAATAACAGTGCGGGTCTCATATCTGTGTTTCTAGTCTTTTTATACATGCATTCTTATGTATGTAATCCTCGTGTCATTCATCACTTAATATATTTTATTGCATTTATTCGCTGCAAGATGCTCAGAACAGATTTTTATTTTAGCAAAATTGATGATTATCAAATGCATAATTGTACCTATTAAGACAATATATACATGACATTTCGGGTGTCAAAATCGGAAACTAACTAATATTCAGCTGAGTTTTCTTTTTCCGTTAGTTTTCGATGTTGGTGGCCGGCCTCTCAATCATGACTCGGTGTACGTTGTTGTGTTGTGTGCTCTTTCTTAGATCTCTTTTACAATTGAATAACTCTTATATTTCTGCATATTTCCCTTGCTGACTATATTCGCTTTAAAACTCGTTTTCTTGTTTTTCTCATTCTTTTATATGACATGAAATTGCACACATACACTTCTATTTTTGGTTGTATATCATTGTTAGTAGATTAGTAGTTAATACAATTTTAAATTTAAATTTGTTTTATTCAACATTTTCATAAAAAGCTGGAACATGCTCGCTTCAGAACACTGTTATAGTCTGTAACAAGAAAATGGCTGCAAGGTGCCGTGTTATAAAGGTTTCAGAAATTGCTCAATTTTCGTCAAAAAGTAGATGTTCTTGGTATGATTAGAAGCGCAATTTATTGCTTGTTACTAGAACAAAATCATGGCTTCTTTTTGCGATGATTTGATTTCATAAAACCCAAATACGTAATTGCGAAAACCCTGATTTAACACCGCACCTTGCAGCCTTTTTCTTGTAACAGACTATATGTTGTACGAGAATAGGCTCAGAAGGGCGGAATGTGCTCACGTGCAACATAATTTAAAATACCTAACAATAAATACATAAGCCTGTCGTTATTATTTTCAAATTCTCAATTAAATATTTAAAGGTAATGTTGTGTTTCTTAGCTGAGATAAACAAATAAGCTTAAGCTCATTTCAAATGGCTTCTCTGTGGTCTGGCTGTTCTAGGTGCTAGGTGGCTTTGTGTGTGTGTTGTCAAATTGGTATTGAACACTTAATGCTTTTCTGCTCTGCAACACTAATTCGGCCCCAATGTGCTAGTTTAGCTTCCTTCTTACGTTAACTAAAGGAAAACCCCCAGCATTAGTGAATTATGGGATAATATTGCGTGTTTCTTAATGCAAGCACGTCATCTAAGTAGGCAATTGCTTTTTATTTTGCTACCTAAAATGATTAAGAATACATTGTTAGTGCATAAATTGCGTGCAAATTTCCGCTATGGTCGAACCTCAAGACATCAATCTTGCTGCAAACATGTTGCATATCTTTGTGTCATCTTTTTTAAGTCAGTTGAGTTACCATTGCCTAATCTATTCTTTTGCTTTATGCTAGCACTTGCTATTTTGCCCCGAACACGTTGTAAATGCAGTTAATCTTCTCAACATGTTACTGCATATATAAAATCAAACCATTTAAATAAAAATGAAAGAATTCAATTCTTGAATAGTTAATATTTCTTCTATGATTTGCGTAAATATTTGCCAATATATCACTTTCATCCGGTTATTACTAAATTCACTTTTGATTTCATTACGCAGTAAGATAGCAATTTTGTGTTGCTGAGTAGTCTTTATTTTTAAAGTTTTCATATTCGAGTATAGATTTGAGGGAACAGTGCTAGCGACTCTTCCTGAGAGTTTCTCAGTTTCATTTGAACTTTGCGTACATTGTTATTCTTCGTGTGTGTTCGTTTAAGAACAACAGCTGACTGCAAACGTCTGCCTATTGCTGTGCCCCCTCCGAGCAGCTAGCTTAACACAAACTTTCTTCTCCAGCTACCAGCTAACTCATCCAACTAACATATAATTCCCCCAAACATTCTACCCAATTCTATTAAATCAATACTGCTTTTATAAAGAGATGGATTTAGCAACTCTTTCAGCTTTATAGGCGTACTAACCTCAAATTATTGTTATTTTGGTAACATTTTCATATAAAACTAAATAAATCTCAAGAATACGTGACACTTATATCCTTTCGAGTCATCACGCAGCTTTATTAGCCTCGTTTATTTTCGGAAAAAAATTGAAACGCAAAATGCGTTTGGGGACAGAGATTCTATTTATCTAGCACTTTAAGTGTTAAATTAAGTAGTCGTCATTGTATGGAAGAAAACGTAAAGTGACTTGGTTAGACCAGAAAGAAAAATATTATTTAGAAATATAAGAAGTATTTGTTGTATATTTTTTGCGAGTTCTCAATCTTTGTCCTTCTGCGATGAATGAGAAGCAAATTGGATCATGCGCAAGTGCTGCGGGGCAACTTTTCCATAAAAACCACGCCTAATTGAAAGAGTAAACTCCATGTGCCAAGTCTATATTGGCATCAACAATGGTATTTGGATGTTAAATAAAATACATCCATTTGGTTTCCTAGTGATCTATTTTAAATTTTCGAAAGAAACAAAATACTTTTGAATTCTGTGAACTTTTGCCCCAATTTGTCATTCTGACGTTTTTATTTAAAACTTCTTTGAGTTCAGACAGACACAGATTGCAGTGACGTCACGTTTTGTGGTTCGGCTCTTCCTAAATTCTGAACTTTTCAAGCGATACCCTGATTGTCATTTGTTACCCGAATGTCCGCTCGCAGTTGGCGGTGGTTCTCTTTAGACCACCGGAAGTGTATTTAATTCCCTCTCAGGAGGTCTGTGCTCCTTGTTTTGTATTCCATGCAACGTGCATTAATGTTTCATCGGACGAACCAGACTTCTTCATTTTTGCCGCAAAACCATTAATTAAATGTCATCAATAGTAATTAAACTGGGCAATTATTTCATTATTTTAAAGTTGAATAGAAGATTCCACAGCCCTAACAAATTATGAGTTATACTTTATTCAAAGAAAGACGATGTTCATAGTTGATTATGATATAGTCCATAACAAAAAGATCTTTTCAAAGATCAAAAAAGAAGAAAGAAAGAAAAAGATCAAAAAGATGCGGTCTTTTGTTTCTTACAGACTATATTGTTGTCGGATAAATTATTTACCATTTTAAAATTCGCTTAATCTATGATTTTGTCTAGAACATTTAAGAATGAAACTCAAGAAGACTTATATATTCTTACAATTACAATAATATTTCAAGCGAATCAATATATTCTCAGGTAATCTTTTAGAACCGTATATCCTAATTGTTGTCTTACTATAATACTCGGAATCATAACTAAATAACATATTTTCAATTTGCCATTCCGTTATTGCATTTCCTGTTTTTATCACAAATGTCACAAACAGTTCATTAATATAACTAAATATTACACTACAAATTCCTTTAGGCCTTTCTTTTTTCCTTTTTTTTAGACTAAGTGAAATCTAATGCGGAACAGAAGCTCTGTACCTTGTTACACTCAAATATTTGTCCAACAACCTCCAGTCACCAAAGTTTCAAATGTTGTTTTTAGCACAATATGTATTGCTGTTTGCAAACTTAAAAACTTTCTGTCTTTTTCTGTAAAATACAGCTTATTTAAATAAAAAAGGCTGCCGGGGAACCAAGATAAAAATTGTTTTCTCAGTTTGCACCTGTTTACTTTTTATTACTTTTTTTTTATTATTACTTCTTCGAATGACATGAAAATATTGGACACCCTTAAGATTTTGTCTGTTGTTTAAAAAATTCATTTTGTAATATAAGCAGCACTTTTTTACGTTAGAGTGGGACCACCCGCGTGTAATGTTTTTCTTTTTTGAATGGTAAGCGAAGCTAGCTAAAGAAACTTGTTTAAGGTGACAATAACATGTGCTCGGTTGTTATAGTTATTTATGTCTCATGTATTTAAACATATATAATATTGGAAATCTAATTTCATTTCTGATATGAACAACAATTATTTTGTAAAACATATTCCTAACTGGGGCGCTTCTTTGTTTTTTATTAAACAAAATGAGTTGCTCTGTGTTAATCTTCTTGACAATTTCGCCACTGAGGTTTAGTAGCTTTGTAGCCGAGTGCCTGCCAGAGAACGAGCTCCAATACTGCTTTTAACAGAGACTCAGAGATAGAATGATACTCTTTTCTGCAAGGTGGCCGCCAGTTTACTTAGACCTCCCACTTTGATTATAAACTGCTTTCTCATCAATTATCCTACTGCTAAACAGAATAATTTATATGAATTATAATCTACATTAATATATAAGAAAGCTTTTAATGTAATATATACTTTTAAAACCACTTTTGAAAGAGAAAATAAACGTTTGTTTATGTCTCTCCCCTCTTGTTTCTAAACAACAAATGACTAGTCTAACACAAATTTTATTTGTTTCTAAATTTCCTTTTAGTTTATTCAGTTTGCTCTTAGACAGTCGAATTTATGTTTACTTTGTTTTTTCGTCGCTCAGCTCGCTAACTTTGCTCTCATTTCAATATATCTCTTTTCCACAAAGCTTTCTAATTATTAATCACTAGTTGAAAACCCAGTTTACTAAAAGTTTAGTGTTATTCATTATTAAAAAAGTCGTTTATTCGTTTATTCTGCGTATTTTATGAGAATATTACGTATTTAGCAAACTTTGAAGGGAAAAGTGCTGCAAAATGAGCCTTTAAATTTTTTAACACAGCTTATTTACCTTAAATATTGATTATAACTAGCGTTTTCAAGCAGTTAAAATTGGGTGTTTTCATGTTTCCGGCTTACTTTGATACATGATATATAATTTTACTTCTGAAAAAAAGAAATAAAAATAATCTACCATCACTATTAAAAACAGAATAAGATACGTAATGTGGTATATCGATGTCTAATTTTACTAATCCTCAAAGGGGAGTAGTTGGATTCCACCCTCGGAATTAATCTGCCCATATTTTTGTTTACGACACACAATCCTCCGTTCTTCTCTCAAACTCGTAACTGTATTTTATATAAACTTACTTTTTTTAAATCGTACTGTTCAAGGTGAAATATCTTGGAATGAATTACAGGTTACGATCTCTTTTGAAGATGTCATCCCGCAGCAGATACCAAGTTCCCGAGGGTCTTCGTCCCCTATTGGAAGGCCTAGCTCGCGAGACAATTCGATGCCAACCCAAGGATCTCATTACTTTTGGTCAATTATTCTTCGACGAGTTGCAAAGACATCGACAGTGTGAGTTAATATAACAAATAAAATACAAAACTATTAAAGTTGTATAAAACAAAAGCTTAAAGAATTCTAAAGAAAGAATTACTTGTTGTCTGTTTTCTCTTTCTCCGTTTAGTTATCTTTGTTTAGTGTCGCTAAAACAGTTAACAAACGCCTTTGAAGATCGATAAGGAAATTCTTTATTGTCAAGATTTGCTATAGCAACAAAAATCACTTATTGTTAGTTCAAATTGTTTTTTAATTTCCTCTTGATTGTGTTTCTCATTCAAACCACTAATTTAAATTAAGTACAAATCATTAGTATACATTTTCAGGCAACCCAAACACGGATATCATCTCGAATCCAATTACTTACGATATGTTCCGCACCGACTTACAGAGAAGGGTTAGTTTGTTTACCTATTTAGGACCTCACACTTAGTTAATAACATATTTAAAAGTCCCCATGGTATTTATTACTCAGATTCCTGTGAGGTTTTTTTTGAAAACTTGCCCGAGTAATGTATAATGTAGAAAATGAATACAAAGAGTGACCAATGTTTCATTCATTCAGTTCTGCCACTCAAAAGTACTTTATAACACTATGCGGCGTCCTATATGTGAAATTTGAATAAGCTTCTTTCGATTGCACGAACTTCATTAAAATAAGCTGCTTAATAATTCGGACCCACAGAGTTCAGTAATTTTGCTGTCATACCAGTGCATTGTCTTTCTTTTCCACGGCACTTTGGTATGCTCGAAATGCGCGTTAGTGCTAGCACGGCACTTCTGATTACATACATGAATAACTTTCACCGTTCTATATTTAGTCGTGTGAGGTCCAACTACGTCGGATTTCACATACATATTATTAAAGAAAACGAACGCCCACCCTGCTGAGTAGCCAACATTTGCACGCTTAAGTAAAACAGTTTATTTACAACTGAATACACTTTCGGAATATATCTGAAGTTAAATATCAACCCGATTTAAATTCTACTTCATTTATACAACTTATTATATCTCGAATGAGAAACTTATTTTCTATATTGGCAAATTACGATCGGAACACTGGGGCTTGTCATACAAAGTTGTTGTTTCAGGAAAATAATTCAAGAGTTTCCCCTACAAACTTTCTTCCATGATTATAAATATTCTGAAGAAATCTACTTTTATATGTAACAAGTATTTACTGTGACAGTTTTGCTGAGAATCTTCACAGCTGGTTTCAATTCAAGGCAAAAACCGTTGTAAAGCAGCTCTGCAGATTGTTGAAAATGCTGGCAAATTTTATGATTTTGCACTCTAAAAACCCTCAACACACAATTCATCTTGTAGCCTATGCTGTCATACTATTATTTAAATTAACAAAGCTATATTTTATAGCTAGCAACCTCTATAAAGATGCTAATTTTCATCTAAAAACCAGCGAAACTACATTTAAATGGCGCATTAAGGATTACGGATGAGTACTTTTAATATATAACAAATTTATTAATGCAAAATTCCCCTAACTGATTATACTTTAAATCATATTAGAAATGAGTCAGTTCACCACAAATGTTGAGAAATATAGTTAACTACATGTTCTCAAAGTTTCTAATAATATTTCTATATTATTTGTTACAAAATCCTGAATCATTTATATTGTTAACTTTTTGCCGTTTAATTGCATCTAATGCAAAAATTTTCTTTTCAATACAATAAACCTCCATTTATAAATTTTCCGATCAGCTATGATTATTTAACCTTATAAAGATTCAGTTCGCGAAGATTCAGGCTTACATTTTGGTACGATTGGCAGAAACATATATGAATACTCCGGATTTCCGATTTTCTTCTCATGAGCTACTTTTTAGAAAGTGCAGTAATTCACATGATTTGTGAAGAAAAAGAGGCGCTTGTCGATAATCGCAATTAGACTACTTGGACGATGATGTGTGCCATTTTGAAGCGCTAAAAACACAAAATATTCTCAAGATTTGTCAGTCTGCGTTCAAGAAGTTGTTATTATAACTACTACAGCATATACTTACATTATTCAAGTTTTGTAGCGTTTTAAACGTACCAAAATTCTAGTTTTCCAAATGATTTTTGTATCTGTAAGTAGCCTTCTGCACTGCTAACTTGTGAATGAGTTCAAAAATATTACCACTCCATGGCTACCGAAACTCGCATTTTATATTAGGGTACGGTTCGGAATCCCAACTTCTCAAAAAGCATAGTTGTAACTCATTAAATGGCAAGTGTGATGATCACACTTATTAAAGATTTATCTGTTGATATTATTTGGTAATCTGTTCCATCTGAAACTATCTAACTTATTCCTCATCTCATAAGTTTTTCAGCTGTCATGCCCTCTTGGTCGGTAGCATCGGAGCGCATAATTAGCCACCGAGCACTTGATATTCTAGTCGCTTACTCGCAACTCAGCACCCTAACTCTAAAATAACAACAATCTTGCTCTTAGTTCTCACGTAGAGTCTTAGTCAATAAACACATAACGTCTAAACATATTGTTTCTGTTATTATCAGTCCACAAAGCTACTCTTTCTAGTTAAGTATCACTTAATAATTTCACTTTTCAGCACTTGGAATCTTCTGAGAATAACTCTCGTTGTCAGAGCCCAATGGATCAAGCAGCCACTAAGATTCAAGCCGCATTTCGAGGACATGTTGTAAGTTTAGATATATGGGACAGCTACATCTTGTTTCCCTTGTAAATCGCTAAGTTGTTGCCGGTTTCATAGGATTCTATATAAAAAGGCGTATTCTAATATAAACAAACCCGCTGGTCTCAGAATCAACTAGTGAACTATAGCTTTTCTTATTAACTCAGCAACATATTTTAAATATTTTAGGTTCGCGCTAATCCCGAGAAGTACGGAATTGAGAAGACAATGTCTAGAACTCATTCATCCGAAAAAATGACAGCTCTCAACAATAAGAAGGATCAAAAGTCAGTTTTGTAAAATATTTAGCACTTCCGCCTTTTTGTCGAAAATGATATTCAGCTTGCCATATCTATAAATTCGCAGGGTGGTCTGAGAATTGGGCATTTTCCAGCACGTAGGTCTATACATAATGTATAATCTGAGGCTTACTGAGCGTAAACAGACTAAACGATTGAATTTCTGACAAGTCGGCTGATTAATGTCATTTTATTCAAAATAAATATGGCCTACCATGTATAGCAGTAGCGATTTTCTTTGAAATTTATCTTAATCCTAAATTTGCTGTACTTTCTAGTAGCCTAGATATTTTCTGTATTGCCGAACATATGAATTTAAAAGTTTGATAATTGTTCTATATTTGATATGAGGCTAGTTTTTCTCATGAATAGTGTCTGATAATTAAAGCACTTGCGTAACTAGAGTAAGACATAGTTCACAGCTAAAGATTAGAATACAGAAATATATAATATAGATACAGCATAAAACCCATATAAAATCGAAATAATTGATTAAGTTTGCAATAATTTATAACTAGAGCACTTTTCAAAAGTTCCGGTTTTTCAATGAACTTTTAGCACATAAATGTTCATCATAATCATTTTTAACTTTGTTTATTGGGGGATGAATATTATCATAATCGGATTTGTATGGTCTACGTAAGGCCTGGCAGTAGACAAATAATACTGACCACTCACTCAACCAGAATAAACCGTTCCTCCTCAAGCCTGTGTATAAACGTTGTCTTTTCTATTTAATCTTTTCTGTATTGCACTTTTCTTTAGAATAAACTAAAGTTAGAAGAATATTCGGTTACATAACAGCTACTGAGAGTGAAACTCTTATCTAAAACTTTTTCTTCCAGTGATAATAGATTGCTTTGTTGTTTATTAAACTAGGCAAATAGCAATAAGATCCCTAATTTCGTTTGCAAATTTAAAGGTGTTTTCTCTTTATTCCAAAGATGTTTACATATGTTATTCTGCTATTGACCACTTCATTAATTGTTTTCTTTCATTCTGTCATTGCAAAAAAAACAGAAAATTTGCATTTCTTTTTTATACATTTGCAAGCCAAGGTTTGATATTGTTTTTATAGTTTCTAATGTAATACGAAATTCATTAAAATATTTGAATACTTTAATATTCATAGAACTAAAAAATATTTTCAGTATAGAAAACCTGTTTTAACGATACGATTTCTAGGCGTCACTCGGTTGGTGGATATTCACTGGAAATGGACACTCCTGAAGACCGCGCGGCTACCAAAATTCAAGCCGAAATTAGAGGCTTTTTAGCCAGAAAACATGTAGAAAAAATGAAGAAAGAAGAGAATGATAGTGCAACCAAGATTCAAGCAAGAATTAGGTGGGAATAAGTAATAAGACATAAATAAAGCTAAAATATCAGTGGGATGTTGCTTTGCGGTAGAAAATAAGTAGTATTCTAGACACATCCAAGATCTCTTTTGAAGTTAGACAATCCCACTCTCCTTTCAGAGGTTTTCTCACCCGGAAGCATCTTGACGAACAGGGTTTGTTGTCTCCCAGTCGTTCACGTTCTTCAGTTCATTCCAGTCAGTCGGACCTACTAGACAACTAAAGTGAGTTTACATTGCTGAATAGACTTTTTTTTCTACTTTGAGTTTTATATGAGAACATTCAACTTTATTTAAGCACATACAATTGTTGTTATCAGTTTGAAAATGAAGAAAATATGTTCTGTGACAAAAATATAATAACGGAAAACATTTGATTTAACGATAAATTTGCAGAATGCCACGAACTCACATTTGCTGTAAACATTAGATATTTATATTAGGGTACTTGTCATAGAAATATATGACTAACTAAAACATTTAGTAAATATACCATGTTTGATAGAAGTATGGGCGGGAACGTTTACTGTGATTATTCTAAAAGAGATTCGGTCGATTCAAAAGTGTTAATGTATAGGGTACAATACTCTACCAATGAGTTTGTACTTTCACATCTAAATTGCATTTCTGGAATTGTGGTGGTAAGAGTTTGCGTTTATATCCATCCTAAGTTAAAAGTAACTAATCACTATTTTCAGGAGTTGATGGTATTGACAACTTGTGTCTGACTATTTTCTTGATTGCTGTTATGTGCATCGTCTGTATGTATTCTTCATAAATATAAATATATTTTATATAATTTGAATAAGGGTCAATCTATGACTACTGACCATATTTTCTTCACAACCCTTCTTAAAGCTATTACAAAGATGTACCATTGTTTTTAACATAATTTTGTACACATTTCTCGGTTTGTCTTTTGCTTCAAAACTTGTAGCTTGTAGCTAGCTATTTTTACTTGTCATTTTTGGTAAATAAAAATGTTATTTGTGGTAGCTGACGTCGAAAAATTTCCGTGTTCGAAAATAGGAAAATATATGCTTTGTAGCCCAATTAGGTAACAATCAGATGAGCCTAAAGTGGCGGCTTGAGCCACTGAGTGGACCCGGTGGGAATTCAGACCGCGAATCTGACGTTTGTTTTCGCCGTTGCGGAATGAAAGAATTATCAGTAGAAGCCAGTGTAATCACTGAAACTAACTGAATTGTCTTCCGATCTACCGAAGTCTAATTCTGATTATTGTCTGAGCTGAACAGTTTATAACTATGAAGAGATTTGTAAGTATCTTGTTAGTAGAAAATACATTTTGCAAACATATGTTCATCTAAAAAATGTTATCTCACCGGAAGGTAATGATTTCGACACAACAAATTCAGTTTAATATGGGAACATGTCTATTGAATACTTGTTTACTGGTGTCCAGGATCTTGCCAACAATGGTTAATATAGTCCGCTTCAAAACCAAGACTACATTGCGCCCGCCTCATACGATGCGCGGTCTTGCAAAATTTACCTTCACATTCGCTGGAAAATGCCTTTCCTCTCTTCAGGCGAGAGAACTTTTGAAGGAAAAATTTGCACTACTGCGCCTCGTACGAGGCCAGCGCAATGTAGTCTAGGTTTTGTAACAGAATATAGTTGAAGAAGGAAATTCAAGTGATTACTGTAGGGATGAACCTATCAAAATTTAAACATTGTTTTTATTTATAAGTTCAAGTACTTTTATTCGCTTTGTTTATTCATCACCTAGGTGCTTAACATGGTAATTGTAGCCTTTATAAGCGTGACAAGGCGATACACGTGATGCCAGTTTATTCGGCGAATTCGTGTTAATTTCCAATTATTATAGAATTTTATTCATTCTACCATAAGTTTAAGTTATGTACAAGGTGTAAATTTATATATTCAGCTGCTTAAATCGACCACAAGCTCGGCAGTGCCAGTTTCAGACACGCGAGCCTCAAATATGAGCACCATGGGTAGGTTATTCCGTTGGGTTTATTTTTTTTTTACACAAAAGGAATAAGAATGCTTATTGGTTGATGAACCTTTCCCAATCAAGTACTTATATTTTCCATGATAACTCGGTCTTCTTTAACATAATCTTCCTTGTTTCTGGAGGTGCTAAATATATGCCAGTTGGCATTAAACCGGAAATTCGCTATTTCCGGTCGGTGCGTTCTGCGCACGTCATTCTTCACCCAGACGCCGATCTTCCTAATCCGCGAATCTTATCAAAAGGGACGTTTGTGTACACTCACAGGGGGATAAATCACGCGCTTTTTACCTCTAACCTGGAAAAAAGAGATAATCTACGGCCAAAATGGCATGACAGCCATTTGGTTTGAATAAAAGTGAGTATTTTTGGTTGCTAGGGGCAACTAAACGGGTGGGCACCTATCCCTTTCCGTTCCAATAACTTCCACGTTCAACACGGGTAATTCAAACCTTGAAAAGGACTGAATACGTCTAATTACTATTTTAGTCAAATACTGAGATAATTTTTCAACCAGGTCAGTTTTAGCAGAAATTGTATGCAGTAGCAGTAGGGCTTCGTGGAACTAATTGCGTATTCATAGAGAAAACACCTGTTCTCAGACGATATTATTCAGACATGGCTGGCCGCAAAATGGCAGAGTCCTTTATATGTGCTACTGCAACTAATATTTATTAGTTTCTCGAGCCCGTCGAGCGCAATTCTCAGACTAACATTTAACACACATATTATTATATTTGATTGGCTATTACCTTTCTCGATAAAGTTAGCCACCTTGCCAGTTCCAGCCCCCAGCATAGCCACATACCGCTAGCAAACAATCAATCGCTCCTAAACTACAAATAGCTAACTAATAATGAGTGTAGCTCAAAATCTTCTAGCCGAACTTTGGGCTAAGCACCAGGACAGCTTGGAAATGTACGAATTCTCACACGAAATCAAGACTCCCGCCGGTATTCTACCGAACTGCAACAATCTTTCTGTTTCATACAGTGAAGCAAGAAGCCAAACCTATGTGGCCGTGGCCAGTAAGAATCAAGTGAGTTCACCTTAGGGAAGCTTTATTCATGGGTTTTAAAGATTTTCTAAAAAAAATAAAAATTTTAATACATTAAAACAGTGTTCTAAAGATTTTTTATCAACCCCCATCGGGTTTATGACAGACCGGAGGCACCCTTTTTAATGTTTTCAAACAAACAGTAATACTATGTAACAGCCGTCTGATTATATGACTATCTTTTTTCGTTTACGAGAACTAGTGAATGAAAATTTAAGGGGCGAAACGAAATCTATTTCTAATATAATTTGTTCTGTTCTATATGTTCATTTATTTAGATTATTAAATATAACACGTAATTACTTCAGCCACTAATTTGAACCTAGCTATGTTCAGGTTTTACTTGGAAAGTATGATGCAAAGAGTGAGAGTCACCATTCCAACTGGGAATGGGTTAACATGGGTGATCTTAACCTGGACAGATATGCTGTTGTTTTACAGGTGTGTAGTTATAAATTTTACTTTACATTTATTCACGTATAATTATTTATTACCATAACATTAATATATTATATTAGACTGTTCTGCTGACACCTAACATTCGGGCCTTGCCGCTTCTGATAATAGCAACAACGGTAGGCACAATGATCTACTGTGTTAGAACCCAAAGACTGCTACATCAGTGCAAGATACCCGAACAAGATGCTGTGAGTAACTACAGGTTGAAATATTGAATAAATTACCTAATCAATTAGATGACTTCTAAATAGTCTAGCAATTTCGAGGGTGGGAAATTGCCCTGCCCGGGCCGGCATGTGAAAATTCTGGCCCCAATATGCTCTATTTTCCACCTCTTCTTTCAATATTTTCAATGAAATTTTAAGTTTTGTTGTCACAATACTAGTATGCATTGAGAATGTCTCATTTTTTAGGGTACCGATGTGGCCGAGAACCCGAAAGAGTGGTATTCTTTCTGCCGTGGAGTCGCCGTTAACGACAATACTATTCTAGTCGGTTCGTTTTAGCTATTGATATTTTTGTGTTAATACTGGCATTGAAATATAAGCGGTGTGAATTTTAATCGAATTCACGACTCAGCGAGCGGGCAGTAAATTAGCTTTGGCTTATGAATTCATAATCACTTTGACAGGGTTGGGAAAAGGCCGGCCGGGCAGGCCAGTGAAATTTCCAGCCATTCGATTCTCAGAAAGAGTTGATTAACTAAAACGTGCACTAAAATTTGTTATGTATAAATTTTATGGATTAGTAATCCATTCTTGTTTTGGTTGTCATGGATAGTCAATTAACAAAAGTGTAATAAGTTAAACAATGCGCATACTAATACGACCGGTGCGAACTTTTGTGATATTTCAAATAGTTTCAATTGTTAAACTGTAAACTGTATTACATACTTCTAGGCACTCATACTGGTGATATATTGCAGTTTGTATGCACCAGCGAAACTCACTTACAGACCAAGAAACCTCTACAGGTTTGTTAAACAAACTTTGTTTCAATGTTAGAAAAAAGAGATTTCAATAGTGCATTTTGTAAGATATTCCTTGGAACATTGTGTAATAATTCATAAGCGTAACTTTTTCAAATAAAACACAACTACTGTTTCGTATCGGACAGCATTCGTTAGAGATATACATTAGAATACTTTTTCTTTTAAGCATATAAGTGGACTTCGCAGAAGTAAAATGACAATACGTATGTTTAAACAGAAAATACAGGTAGCAAGCGGGATAGCTTATCGTTGTCGTAGCTAACTATTGTATCTTAACAACAGCCAATTTCAAGTGTTTCTTGAAATCTCATCCATATCAAAATCAATAAATGTTATTAAATGAGTTATATTTAGCAGCACAACTATGCTATTATGGATATAGCAACTTGCAAATACGACGAGATCACTTGCAGTGCCGATTCAAAAGGGGATATTATTATATGGCAAAAACCCCTCAAAGGAGTCCAGTTCAAGATACATACTGAGTAAGGCTAAAACAGCATTTATTATATTCAAATAACTATTTTTTTGACTACATTATCATATTTAAAACATTTACCCTTCTTTATTTTAACTTTTAGGCTTGCCATAAATGTGATAAACGTTTTGAGAAAACAGGTTATTGTCGGCGCCAACTGCGGCATTCTGCAATTCTACTCAATAACATCAGGGGATCTTATGGCACAGGTGTGGTTTGAAAGAAATGTTAAACCACTCTCCAAAAAACAAATATTTTTAATGAAAACTACTAAGCAGAACAAATGTGATCCAGATTTGTTATACAAAATAGTTGCTGAAAATGTTTGTGACAATAAAGATGTTCAGTTGTTGAAAAATATACTTTTTAGGTGAATGCGCACTCTCGTTCCATAACCAGTGTATCGGTTGCCCCGGAATCGGCGTATGTTATGTCTAGTAGTGAAGATGGTAGATTCATTGTATATAAACTACATACAAGAAAGCCAAATGCCTATCAAGTATGTAAGAAAAATAACATACAATGTTAATATAAAACATATACAATTCTAATGTAAAGAATAGCCTTTAGTTGTTAGATTACTTTTTTTAAATCAAAGTCTTTATATGTGTCCCACAATTAAACACAAAGTAATAATATATCATATTTAGGTAGAGTACCGGTTCTCCACTGAATTAGAGTCACAACCTATAATAGGGGCTGAATTTACAAACGGTCGCGGTAGTCATATTGCAGTATGTTGTTATGACACTAATCGTATTAAGATGTACAGAATTATGAAGAGAACCACTGCACCGGCTTAGTTTACAAAAAACTTTTGCACCTTCTCTAGAGTTTTATGTTTCTCTACGGCATATACCATAAAAAGAATTCCATTTTTATTTTAGATGTTTATATTTTTAATTGTTTTGTTATATTTTGCATAATTTTACTTAATGTCTGTATTTATATGTTCCTTCAATTAAAGTAGTTGTTGTCTTAATAATCGTGACGACTCGATCAACTTGCAAGTTTTGTTGCTTGCTACAACTACTATCAGATAAAACGTATATCATACATAGAAACATTGCAAGAGCACTTCGATGAAAGTAAAACAAACCCAAAGAAAGAAAAATAGTTGGAAACATAGAAAAGGGTTTATCACATATAAATATAGTTTTTAATGTTAAAGTGTTAGAAAAATATTATGTAGATTGTTTTATGCGGATATTGTCCTCATATTTTGCCTACAGAATATAACCAAAAGAACTCAAGGGGAGCGATATTAAAAATAATTGTTGTAAAAAGATAAAAAATACATAGACGCAGCCATCTTTTAAAAAAAGTTACAGTTAGCGATTCTATCGGAAACCTTAAATGTAACGTAGAATTTTCCCTACTTTTACAATACAAATAAAAGTGGATGTAGTAAGTAAATTTGTATATTGATATTAATATATAAACCATAATCAGGTCAAAGTCGCAAGAAATGTGGAAAGCTCAATGACTACTTCCTAAAAATATTTAATTTCTGGTTTAAGCGGCATCCCTGGCACGTTTCATGCCACGAACAGGTTTCTAATCTATAGCGAAAGTCCTTCCATTTTTATTTTCTTCGAACGGCACTTAATATTTGTATAATTCTAATTTATCCTAACTATGTTAGTTGTGTGCAAACGCACCTAAATCATCAATATTTGTGCGATCAAATATTTTGTTTTGTTTCTTTGATGGTCGGAATGTGCTGCACTATTCGTGCTTTGTTGCATGTATTCTTGTGTAACGTGTTAGTCTTGCTTAACATGATATTATGTTTAGTTGTTGATGTAGAGCTTATTTGTTGTTAAACCATATATTCCGGCATAATAAAGCTCTCTGTGCGGTTTCGTACTTGGTTTTGGATTTGCTAGCAACAAGGTATAGTAGTTTCCATATTTATACGTCAAAATTATAAGTACGTTCCTTATTGTTTAGAACATTAGTTCTCATATACAAGAAGAATTGAATCATACAAATTGTTTCCTTTTTTGATAAATAAGAACAGGTTTTATTGTTTGCTGTATACTTCTGCAGTCTTTCTAATACTTATGAAAGAACATCAACAAACTCCGAAACTGTTCCACTTATTTATTATGTTAACTCTTTTATCTCATTTTTTGTATCTTTTGCAATTTGACTAAATTCACTTAATATGTTGTACGCACTATGGAGTGTCGCAAAATTAACAGTCAGCAAGTTAAATAGAAATATGTTCAAGACAAGATAACTTAGGGAAAACAAATTATTTTAAAGAAATTTTTTTCAATAATGTAGAACTACATATTTGGAAAGTATTTGGCGAAAAATTAGCAAAAAATAAATTAAATGCAGTTAATTATCTTCTTATTAAATACTGCGCATGCACTGTGTTTACGCAGATTTGGCAGCTTGCCAAACATGTGGCAACCAGCACAAATAAATTATTTAAGTTTTAACTATAGTTATCTAAATAAACACTATTTTTGCCTTGTTTACATGTAAAACACAAAAAATCGACTCATTTAAATAATTAAATAGCTAATAATCGATTATGTTTGGCAACTTTCCAGCTTGCAATTGCTCATTTTTGTCAACTTATTTGCTCTTAAAATGTTTTGATACCTTTAATTGTTGTTGTTCTAGGCCTATGTTTTTGGTAGAAGATGAATCTATCATGGGCTAATCAATTAGCGAAAACAGCACTGAAAAGCGCCCAACAGAAGATAGATAGTGTGCTCGACATTCGAACCGATGGCGAACCAGCCGACGAGGTGCGTTTGCTAAATATATATTATAATAAATACGTATTATAGACTGCAGTTATTGATGATTTACTGCTTACACCAGTGGCCCAGCCAGAACCCAATGCAGACGATGAACCCTCAACCTCAAATACGGTATGCTGACAAATCAGCAAATTATATTAGAAACACAAACTAACTATTGTCATGGCAATACATATGTTGTAAAGAAGCAAGGTGTTTTTTTTAGAAAAAGTCAGGAAGTAGAGCAACCTATTAACAATTTAGTTCATGACAATCGCAACTGAGTTTTCCATGAATGTGTTTGTAAAAATACGGAGTTTTACAATTAATATGAATTATACGAGCAATTGTGTAATTTACACTGGCCTTAAACGATTATGGGATATGTCAAGTGTCTCAACATTAGACAACCACTTGCTAATATATTAGGTACTTCTAGGTAGCTTCACCTTTTATACACACAGACACTGGACAGGATGAAACTGCTTGGGGTAGTGCATGGGATGAACCGACAGTTGATCCGGAGGTATAAAGCAAACAGTGACGATAGTAATTATAAGTTAATTTTCAGTTGGTAGTGGATTCTGAGCCAAACCCTATCAGAGACGATGCTAATCACATGTCCGGGACATTGCTGGATCACTCGCCCTCATCGGTAAGTCTCGTAAGCCTTTGCTGAAAAACATTAAATTGTTCAGAATTCTTCTGACGCTCACGAGGCCGAAGCACATCAATCTCCTTGTAAAGACAACGCATTTTCCGACATAGATATAACCGAGCAGATCTCAACTCTCAGTGACCGAAGTAGTCCACATATGATTACAGATGAACCTGTGCTACCCCGTAAGTTTTAGACAAATAAATAGTAACCTAGTAATAATAAATATATATTTCACACTATATCATATGCATTTTAGCTCATTCTGGCCTCTCTCGTCGTTCTTCTCGTCATGATGATTCTCTTACAGTTGCGTCTAGTGACATTGAAGTCATTCGGAATTTAGATGCTTGGTAATATTTAATATTATTCATTCAAGTTACTCTTACTTATTTTTGCAGGTCAGTTGCCAGCAGCAAGCTAGCTAATGATGTTGTTTCGCTACCCACATTTACTCTTCCAAAGGTATTATATTTTGACTATTTTAATACATAATTATCATAATTCATATACAAAACACTTTAATATTTTTAGACTGAAGAAGTAACTGGGTTGCGAGCTCAGTTGAAAGCAATTGAACAGAGTCGAAACGAACTGAAAAGCCTTAGTGACGCTCAACAAAAGAGCAATAGCCAGCTTCAACAGAGAATTGTTATATTAAACCAACAGTAAGACTTCAACTATAAATATATTAATTTATTTGTTTAGAAATGGTAGTATTAAAAAAGAGTTGGAGGACAAGAAAACCGAACTAGAAGAATTACTTGAAGAGGGTTGGTAAACTGTCATAAACACTCAGCTAATGATGTTTGCAGGCAAAAAGATTTCCGATTATTCCGGGAAGCAAGCTCGGGAAATTAGACGACTCAAAAATGAACTCAGCGAATTGGAGAAAATAAAAGCGGAACGTAAACGATTCAAAGATGAAAAAACTCAAGCCGAAGAGTTAGTTCAACTGCAACAAGAAGAACTCAATTCACTGAAAGGTAACACCAGCAAAATGATGATCGAACGGTATTATATTAATAAGTTATGCATGATTTTCCCTTATATTCACAATTTTTTTTGAATAGTTTTCATTAAATATACAGAGGAAAACTACCGTCTAGTCTAAGTATATCCTATTATTTTTTAAATTCTGTTGAATAAATTATTGTTTTAGCTGATAGTGAGTATTTTCAGAAATGGTAAAATCACTGGAATCGGCTTCGGATCAATTGAAAAAAGAGCAAAACTTGTCTGCGGCCAGTAGTGAGGTATGTAGTAATAAATGAAGTTAGAATTAAATATATATGTTTAGGTAGTACAAAAGCATATAGACGAACAGGAGAAGCATGTAACCGATCTAGAATCGGAATTAGCCCTAAGTAACGAGAAGAATGTGGAACTAGAAGACATGATGACAGTAAGTTATAATATAATTAATATTCGAGTTTAATCTATAGTTCTTTCTAGTCACCCAAACTATTTTTTTTCAGGAGCTCAGATTGGAAGTTGAGAAATTTCAATCCGTTCAGTGGGCCGAACAACTAGCAGGCGAGCGCGCTAGTGAAAGCGCAGCATCTGCAGGATTCGAACTCTCAGAAGCAAGAGAACAAATTCAAAGACTAACAAAACAATTAAAGAACACGGAGAGGGTAAACATAATACTATATCATTTAATTTATTATAATATTTAGCATCTCGAAATGGTCATGTTGGAACATAGTAATATTGCTGAAACGATTGCAAAAGGTTAGCATTTAAACATATTTATAACGATAGTTACCTTTTATTTGAGCTTAAAATTGCAACATTTAAAAAATAAAAAGCAGATATTTTGACCTAATCTAGAGTAAACCATAGTATATTTGAACAAATTACAATATTTTGAAACTTTAATGTCAGCGTATCTATATTTTCCGTAACACTTTGTAACTTGTTTTAGATTGTTCAAATAATTTTAGCGAATGCTCCATTGTTGGAAGAACTGAATGACATGAAGACCCAGCTAATGCAGGAGCAAAATATCGCGGAAGAGGCCGACCAACGATGCAGAGCAGCAAGACGAGAGGCCGATGAGATGCGACAACTTAAGAAAACTGCTGAAGAAAAGGTACACAGAAAATTTAGCCAACAATAAAAACTTCCTTCAATTCACCTTCATGTAAAATAATATATTTGTTAATTTTTTCTAATTTTAGTTTGCTGCTGACATCTCTATCCAAAGAGGTGAACTAGAAAGTTTGATTACCAAAAACAGCCAAGTAGCAAAAGAAATGGAAAGGTTTGTCGTTTCTTAATATTTAACCTGAAATTGTAATCACAATATATCCCACATACTGTTTTTTGGCTTGCATTTATACTTTCACTATATTTTTATT
>JAQGAV010000006.1:0-85427 GCA_034691345.1 Phasmarhabditis papillosa | reverse complement strand
AGAGACCAATATTGGATGCAATCACAAATCAACATCAATTAGAGAATTGCGTGAATATAACTATTTCATATATTAAGGTTGTGAATGACGGATTATATGTTTAATATAACAAGAGAATTTAGTTAAATAAGTTGTTTCTAATACAAAACATAAATAAATCGATACCGCTGCAATTGTGTTCGATGGATGGAAGCGTAAAATAGTTCACAAACAGGCTGCTGCCGCTAAGACTTTAGTTAGAACGAGTTTGCAGAATATGTACGCCATGTTTCAACAGTTATGGACTTTTGTTTTACGACCTCCACTTTTTATGGAACGTAGTTTCTGTATGGATTATGATCATCTCCAAACGTGGGTCCTAATAAATTAGTTGTTATCAAATATTTAGAAGCAGTAAACATGTTCCCATTTTTCAGAAAGTTTATATGAAAAATAAACGCAATGTTGAATTTGTAAGCCTATTTCTTATCGTTTATGTGACATAAACGGTCCCCTGCACACATCGAGGGTCAACAAAGATAAAGATTAGCAACTACATAGACAAGAATATAACCTTCAAGATAAAACTTACGTCTCTGAGATCCTTGGGCGTTCCCCATAATAGGAATAAGATATTGTTCAGGTAATCAGTTTCAGACTGAATGTATAGGTTGTTAAAGTATATGATTAAGAAATGTTTCTTAACTAAGAAGAGTTGATGTTTCGGTATCTTTACAGTAAATTGTCGATCAATTTAAAGGTGTAAAGCAATATTGATTATTTGCCACCTACCAGGTTAAAGAAGGTCACCGGTTGTTTAGTTTGAATAGCATGCAGTGTTCTAAGGTGGACTTCAGACCGGCTAGCCTAATGGACGGCGGTCGTCACTGTAGCAGAAAAGACAAACCAAACAAAGAACAAAACAGAGACGCTATATCTAAATTCAATATAGTAAATATCTGAACCAAAATAAGACTTTTAACATACAATTTCAGAAGAAAACCAAGACAAGAAAGAACAAAATGTCTTTAGTTTTAAATTAGTGTATTTTACTTAACTCATTTCAACTATGAATTAAGCTACAATATGTTTCTACTTTTAAAAATACAAACGATAATATGAAAAAAAATCTCTCGAAATAAGAGAAAACATCACATTGTATACAGTTATTTTGGTGGAATTACAAAAGGCTACGATAACTGGTTCCTCGAATGTAATGCCGATTAATATTACGATACTGCAAAACATAATTAAAATTTTGATTCATTATGATGAATAACTACAAATTCCATTTTTCATAAAAGAAAATAACGTAATTTCATATTTATAAACAGCTGGTTTTTTGAAAGATGTGGGAATACTGGCAATATTATTGATCGACAGGGTGCTCGCTGCGGGACCCGAGCGTCCACAGCTGAATTTGAAAGTGAGGCAGTTGAATAAATATAAGAACCAAAACACTAAGGTATCTGATTATTTTCAGCAATTGCTGATTACTGTAGTTATTATATTAGAAAATGGTTGATTCTGTTAATTTGGTTAGCCTTTAAATAGTTTCTCGACCTTTGAGTGAACACAAGTCCACGAACAAAGATTGCTATCCGACTTTCAATCAAATAAATCATCAATCGTATAAAATTGCATCTAAATTATCAATTGTATGCCTTTTTATTTATAGGAACAAATTCTTGTAGCATGTTTCATTCTTCAATTTCAAATCGTGATATTCATGTAAAAAGACATTGTCTTTATACCAATAACTGTCTTTTTTCATTAATGATGTTTACCATTAGATCTAATTATAAATGAATTGATCTTTGACCACAATGAAGATCCTTAGAGGTGTTCTTTTTTTGGCGATGGGCCAGACATACCGCATAAACACACATCACTTGGGTGGTCGTTGCCATCCACACGACTAGGCCAAAGTGCACCTGAACTCGGAGAACCCGTTCGGGATACTGCCAGTTACTCACATTGATTTATAGTGGCGAATTATTGTTCGGAGTGTTCATTATCGAGTAAGATTACTTTTAGTTAGACATGTTTAGCTTACTTACAATTCAATATGTCCTCATGAGCGATTGTTATGCCTTTCTTTACAATCTTTTATTTGTATCCCCCTCTTTTTATTCTTATTAGACCGCACATCATATTTTCTGTATCTATTGTAAAGTCTGCCCGACTGGTCAATCATTTGCAATTTGGATCACTTTCAACAAAGCCGATTTATTGGTAGTAACAAAGGCAAATAAACATAAGTATATGGATTATACTCTAGTTAATCAGACTGTGCAGGGTACATTGTATACAATAATGGCACATATTGTATCCTTTATGAATCTGCACACTCCGAAGAGAGTGACAAAATCCTTGTTAAAGTTACGATTGTAACCAATTTTCTGTAACCTGATATCTAACTATATATATTAGATGAGTTGTGAAGCAATCGGGAACTGTTTTTACCTATAGTTGAGTTTTTTGATGACTGATTCGAGGGTTGAACTTTACGGGTCATGTGTTGCAAGGTGAGGGGACCACTACAGCTGTTCTGCCATAAAAACCATCGATTTATCTTTTTTCATCATTGACCGAACCTACTAATCCATTACTTTATACGTTTTAATTGGAAACCAGAAATCCTGGGATAATTTGAAGATTTACATTACTTTTAGACAACAAAATTATAATATATATTGTGATAAGATCACTGACTTTTTCAGAAAATGAGAAAATCTTCGCAAATCCATTCAAATGATAAAGAGATTCTACATTACCTAATTATATTTCTATGGTTTTGAGGAGTTTACGAATTCTAGCAATAATATCTAACAGACCCCTTCATCTTCATTAATCTTGCAAAAATCAAACGCCAACATTTTCTCTTTTTTACTAGGTTGATGGATTTTTGTCGGGTCTATCGGACAGTTGGTTAATTCTATTTCTAAGGTTCATCCGGCTTTCCTTCTCAATCTTAAACTGAAACTAACTATGAAACCCAATAAATAGCCTTTATTGTAGAACACTTAATTTCTTCTCATTGTTATGTAACTGTTTATTTATTGCTGAATGTAAACGAATATTACGAATACCAGTGAATCATTGATATTCCAATTTCATTAATGAAAACAATACATTCATATGGTTAGTGAAGGTTCTATTGTTCCCATAACTGAATAACTCTCTAGTCTGTTCAACTGATAAACTTTAATATGGCTCATTACTGATTATTATATAGCAATCACAATGATCAGTTCCTATTTCACTTAATTTTTAGACTTTCTAGTTGTTTTTACATACATTAAGACAGATAGAGAGAATGTTAATTATATAAAAAACGTATTTTTCTTTTTGATTTGACGGTGACTGTTTAATCTATCTACGTGTGATTAAAAGTGTAAGACAGTAATGTGTTCTTAAATAATGTTTTTAAAAGATTTGCGGCCTCTTACTTTATCATAGACTTGGCTTGTTGTTCGGTTGCCTTGCCAACCAGGCTGTTCACTAATTATACGAATAAAATTAGCAGATTCCTCATCTGGATAATTTTATCATTTTGAATCTAGCTCGTCTCAATTTTCAGTAAGCAACAGTTTTTTCTAAACGCTTATTAAGTTAATATAAGGGATGAGAGGACATTTCATACTGTGCTCTTTTACTGCATGATTCAATGTAAAAGAAAACATTACAAACAAAACATTGAGCATATTTGTGAAATGCTGGATTCTTCTTAATATTAGTTTTGCGAAAATTTACCTTGCAAACGTGTAAACCACCTTTCTGATGTAGGGTATTGAATTGTTGGTTCTTTGTTTCAAGTAGCCTAACAAATAATAAAGGACCACTGCCCTTTTGATTATATATATATAAGGAGCAAATAAAATAGTTTGCAAATATTTTCCAATGTTGAGCGTTTATCCCTAGAAACAATAGAGAGAAACTTAGAACAGTAATCAGATATAAACACTGGTCTATTTTCTCCAATGACCTTATCCAGCTGGGGCAAATCAAATATTTCAGCAGCTTTTTCAGCGGCTGCCCGTGAGTAACCGCGAGTTTAAATATAGAGCCGTCGCAAAACTGGCCTCTGTCCAAGAAATTTAGCTGCATAGCCGCGCCGTTTTATCATTCAATGTGCACTATCTCATATGAGAGTGCAGCATAGAGAAATGAAGAACTCAGAGGGGATATGTTTTGATTCAGAGGAAACGGCAAAATGAATGGTCAGATAGAAAACTCCGCCTTCTTTTGTAACCTCTTGCCTCACAGTAGATGTCATTTTTATACGAACCTCCCTCGATGGTAAGCGGCAACTAGCTTATTAAAAAGCTGCCGATGCCAAAACCTCTTTTGATGACATTTCTTATCTCTACTCCCAACTACATCCTTCATTTGAAGTTAACAATGAACGCTGTCTGTATTGCAAAGCTTCCTAAACCTCAGGATATCATCGATAAAAATTATCTCTTTAACCTCTCGAATGACAAAGCTACTTAGTAAGTTCCGCAGACAGTAGTAAATGCGCTTTGTTTGACAGGTAGCTTATCGAAAAGGGCAAAAATGCTAAACGTCATCGAAACGACCTGTCAAATTTCGATAGATAGCCTGCTTCTTGTACTAATCTGCAGAGATTGCGTCTAACTAAAAGAACTGTTGACTAGTTAGAATTTGCAATCTAATTCTTGAATGTTAACCGTTTAAGCTAATTATTTTCATGATTTTTTATCCAACAATGTGACCAGGTTTCATTGGCGGCTGATAATATCGGTATATTAATTAACTTTGAGCGATCTGTTTATGCCTTTGTTAAATTATGTGACCTCCATTAGGTTATAAAAATGATACCGCTACCACAGCAAGTGGCCTTACTTGAGTGGTCCTATCTCTACTCTATTTTTATGTAAATAATGGGTGGTCTGCCAAACGATAGCCACTTCAAATGGTGGCGGCGTTATTCTGTGACTCTTCAATTTCTATACAATAAAGTTTCTGTAACATTGAGATCAACAATGTCAAAAGATTGCTATTTTGCAAGTTCTCAGTAATATTTGTTCATCTAAATCCAGAATTATACTGTTTAATGATAATATTAAACAGGAGTCATGTATCATTTGACTTCGCTCAAAATCTGAAAAGTAAGCAAAACTTTTCAAATTCTCTTTTATGTCAGGTATCAATGGTTCGTTTACCAGCACCCCATGTGCTATCATTTTTATGCTTATCACACCGTTTTCGCTCTTACTGGCGCCCCGTGAACGCTTCTTATGGTCATTCATATACTTTATTAACTACTACTTGTTCAGGGTCAACATATATCAAGATATTTCAATCAAACAAGTAATATACTAAACTTATTATAATAATTTTTTGTAAGCAGCTAGGGGCAGTGCGGATTGTCACCCACTCTTTGTAGTTTCATCAAGATTTTGATCATACTCGGTTTGTATAAGATTGAAACACAGATTATGGCATACAGCACTTTTACTGAAGTAAATATAAACTCCGTATGTATTGAACAAATAAGATTAATTGTGGTTTATATAGGTAATTGTAGTGTTACATTCTTTTCTATCTCTTCGCAATCCTTATGTTCCGCTACACATAACTTTCACACCTATTAAAACAATCATTCTCCTTTTGGGGGTCGTTCCATCACATTTTTTGGATTTTGGCTTTCTAAATCATTCTCACAGTGATTTGATCGTCTCAGAGATAGTAAGGCATATTGCCGTTAATAAGTATTCTGCCCATTGTTGCTTTGTATTTTTATAGACATTATTCAAAAGTTAAAAACAATACTTTAGGTAATAACTTAGCCTGAAGAGCCATAGTACAAAATGACTGTGGATAAACAACATGAAGGTAATGTTATTTCAAAATCTAGGATAATCCTAATTCAGGAATTTATGAGTATTATAGTAAAATCAATACACAACACCGAATTTTCGCATTACAAATTGTTTCAGGAGCTCCATTCTTGGAGAAGATGGTCGAAGAAGTGAATCCACCCAAGGACAAAGGAAAGTTGGTTTACCTCATTGTGCTACTGAACGGTATCGGTGTTCTGCTACCATGGAACATGTTCATCACAATTGCACCACAGGTAAAGAAATAACATGAAAATAACAAGAATACTAAAGATTGTGATGCAAAAGTCAGTATATAATATAATACACTAACTATTATAAAAAAACACCTTAAATCTAGTATTGTATTTCAGTACTATGTTGACTACTGGTTCTCTCCCAACGGTACCCAATCTCATTATGCCACTAGCTTCATGAGTACTCTTGGTATGGCTTCCCAGTTCCCTAATCTTGCAATCAACATCGCCAATATATTCTTCGTTATTGGGTAAGAGTTGTATCTCTTAACTATCATAAACATTCTGTTCAGAGGTTCTCTTCTGATTCGAATTGCCGGTCCTCTGGTCATCAACTGCGTTTCAATCTCTGTAGTTGTATCGTTGATTGCTTTAGTACATCCAACTATTGACGGTGAGAAAAGAAATATACTATAAGCCAATTACAAAATTTGTTTCAAGTGTCTTTAGTGAGCTCTGAAACCTACGAACTATACTTCATACGGAACTATGGTAGTACCGTTTAATTTCAGCTATGGGCTGGTTCTACATCACCACCCTAGTCATCGTTGCTGTTATTAACTTTGCCAATGGACTTTACCAGAACTCAATCTTTGGAATGTTTGCTGATTTCCCACCGGAGTACACCAATGCGTTGATCCTCGGAAACAACATTTGCGGAACCTTTACCACCGTTCTCAATATCAGTGCTTCTCTCAGTATGTTTAGCTAGGTACCATCGTATTTAAAGTTGCTTTCTTAGTCTTTGGAGAGAATGTCCGTCTTATTGCCCTAATCTACTTCTCCATCTCGCTTCTGGTACTTTTGGCTTGCGGATTTTCCCTTTATGTTCTTGTAAGACAGGTGGGCATTTAAGAGTGGAATAATAATATTGAAGTTATTTAAACAATTGTTTATTCATATTATTTTTATAGGAGTTCTACCAGTTCTTCGTGAGAAAGGGAGATGAAGCTCGTGCTGCTGAAGGATCTACGAAGCCAAGCTTTGCTCAGATCTTTGGAACAATGAAGGAAGTAAGTGGAAAGAGATTTTTTGTAGATAAGAAATTGTTTAAGAAGATTCTGTAAAATAAAATGTTTACCCAATTATCTAAAATATGTTTTAGTGCGGAGTTCAACTGTTCAATGTATTCTTCATCTTCTTTGTTACTCTCACCATCTTCCCCGCAATGATGGCCAGTACTCCATACTATCAGAAAACTGCCGATGTCTGGGATTCTTTCTGGCCCGGTAAAGCACAATTAGTTGTTAGTATAACTTTCTGAATTCAGAAAATCTCTATGTTTCCGTAACTACTTTCCTTACTTTCAACGTATTTGCTACTGTTGGTTCCATGATTGCTAACTTTATCCAATGGGTAAGTAGACCATTATTTAAGAGTTATAACTAAGGTTTGACTCGGTAACTGGGCTTCGTTGAACAACGGACTGCATATTATTTACCTTATTTAATAATCTTAAAGACCGTTTCAGCCATCACCAAAGTACCTTCTGTTCCCCGTACTCCTTCGTGGTCTTTTGGTTCCATTCTTCATGTTCTGTAACTACCGTCCAATGGACAGAACCCTGCCAGTTCTTTTCACATGTAAGTCATACAAACCCCTCTATAGTTGTAGAACACAAAGACAAATAGCTCCACACAGAGAATTTGATCTTTAGCTGAATGGACCTTCTTGTTCGGTGGAATTGTGATGGCCACTACATCTGGTTATTTCTCATCCTTGGCAATGATGTATGCCCCACGTGTGGTCCATCCATCTAAATCAAAGATTGCCGGTATGACTGCCGCTCTCTGTCTTATCACAGGTACGAATATTGAGAGAAATACAAAAGACTATCCTATCTATTCAGGTATCTTTGCTGGAGTTTCGTTCACTCTTGTTATCGCTGCCATCGCTACGGCCTAAGTGAATAGCTACTCGATTTATCTCAAACAGATTTCATTCTAGTGCCTTACTGTTATATCTTTGTTACACTCTGTTATATAACATATCTATCTTTTTTCGATTCTAAAGATTTTCACTTAGGTCAGAAGCAATTTAAGTATCTGTTAATTCTTAATATCTATACCAGGCTTCAAAACAGATTAGAAAGTCACCTAATATAATGATGGTTATCTTTATATCTTGTTGTAGTATTATTCTCCTTGCCTCCTCTTAACTACCTGGACTCGACAGATTCAGCTATCATTAACGTGGTTATACAATAAATACTGTCCTCATAATTCAACAAACTATTCACCAATACTAAGAGAAAAGGTTTTATTAAAAAACAGTTTATATCGAGGTCTCATTATCGTGAAGTGCGGCTTCAGTGCTCAGAAGAAATGGCATCTCCGATCTGGCAATCTTTCCTGTTTCCGTTCTGGGAATAAAATCAACAAAAACAACCTTTGTCAGTTCAATGTTGACATGTTTTTCTGAAAATATTAACCTTATTTCCCACCAGTTTAGTTTGTATTGCCACCTGTGAGTAAATTGTTTAATTCGTCAGTTGAGGGTGGCATTTCTCCCTCTTTGAACACAATTCCAGCACACAAAGAACCATTAATAGTACATACGGCACAGTCTTCAACGGCTACATGTGAGAGCAAAACATTTTCGGCTATCGAAAGCGAAACCTAAAAAGTTATTGAAATATGTTCCAAATCTTAGCTGTTTGATTTCATGTGAAAATTCAGCATAGAAGCGGAAATTTATAAGTTCCTAGCAATGTATGCGTTTTGTTATATTTATATAGGCTTAAAATAAAGCTTCACATATATAATAAACTTACAATTTCATCACCAACTGAGTAGATGGACTCAATTGGACCAGCTACAAAGAGTCGCTGACTTTCATCTAGCAGGCCACAATCATCTGAAACAAATAACTAATGGTGTATAGAAAGCATAAAGTAAGCTTGTATGATATCCTATTAGATAAATGAACTGACCTGTTTTATACCATCCATCAGCAGTAAAATTGTTTTGACTATCACTTTTACATAGGTAAGTTTTAAAAACATTGTTTCCACGAACGAATATCCTTCCCATTACATTTCGTTCAACTTCAGTCTCATCAGATATTTTGGTGATCTAAAAACACATTAATCTAACGAACAATGAAGTAAATTAATCTGTACTTTTATTTTACTTATGGATTTTCGGAAATAATTTTATATCCAACCTTTATTTCAACACCGTCAAACATTCTGCCGCTGGACACAACATCGTTCTCAAAATTTTGGACTTCTTCATAGGCAACAACACCAAATTCGGTGGTTGAATAGGCTTGAAATGCAAAGATTTTGGTTGTTAGAAGTACTTATAGTGTAAAATATTAAAATAACATTTAATATTCATGAATGTATCAGAAAAGAAAAAATCTAGCCGTGCTTACCTTGTATTACTGTAATTCCCATCTCTTCGGTTATTTTCTTAGCGGTGGCCGAAGGAATTGGAGAACCCGAGTGACAAATTACCTAAAAATAGAATCCAGTTAACTTTACATACGGGCCCATACCTTTAAAGAGGACAGGTCGAATACCTTGTTGACTTCATATTTAACCAAAGTATTTAAGAATTGGGAATGAGCGAAAACTAGTGGCGCCTAAAATATTGTGATATTTTTAATATTTTTGGTGGGATTTACACCTTGAACTGCTCAACTAATCCGGCAACTCTGTCCATGAAGGAAACTCGCCAAATATCGGCACTTGTTTCCGATATGACAGCAGTGCCTCCAGTTATTAAACTGTACATGAGGTATGACCACCCATCAATTGAATGAAGTCCGTTCGTTATCAAATGTGTGGCCTCTGCAGAGTTAAATTCTGTATCTTTTTCTTGTAGGCTATTAAATAGCGGTGCATAATAGCTAGTACAGAGTAACTGAGCACTCATGGATTCGTGAGCCACAATTTTGCCTTTTGAGTTGGAGGTTCCGCTAAAAGATATTGTTTTAGCAATGATTGAATAAATAATAAAACACCTTGTCGCAAACGCCACCACAATTCCATCTTCCTTTTCTATTTTCTTGTGAAATTCGCTAGAAAAATCGAGATATCCAAAGCCATCTAAAGCCCAGACATTGCGAGGAATAAAGATTGAAGTGAGATCCTCAGCCAAAACAAACAGTTGCTGAAACAAATACTCAGAAGTAGAACAAATATAGTATGTTTCGCTTCCAAAGTTTCCAAATGCAACAATTTGGATTTGCTTTATTTTGTTGACATTCTTACTAGTAAATTCTTTTTTTAAATTCTAAGATATGTCTTACTTTCGTTAGTCAAGCAATGAATATTCGTATAAAATACTTGTCTAAGTGACCAACATAGTAACATTGGCAGTTTTGCAAACCTGCAAATCTGTCCATTTTTCAAATGTGCGCAGTATATGGCCGTAGTGATCCGTGTCCACAACAATAGTTTTAACTTCCAGTTCGTTGATTTTGTCACCAACTTAAAATATTCATTAAAGTTTAAAGTTTTAAAGAGCTTCCAACCAACATGTCCTGGATTTAGTAGTATAGGAACCGCTCCGAGAATAAACACAGCCAGCTGGTAGTAAACAAATTCAACACAGTTTTCCATGCAAAGTCCAACTCTTGAATTGTTTTCTGAATTCGCATTTGTTTTTAGATTCTATTAGATTAATATTCTCACCGACTCCGTGATGTGAGAGATAGTTGGCAACTTTCATTACATTATCTAATAACTCTGCGAATGAAACCGAACGCAGCTCACAAACTTCTTCAATCTGAAACATACAACCTTTTTAGCTAAGAAGTATGAATAGCCATTAAGTCAAACAAAATGCTATCAATAAATTCATACACTCACCAAAGCTATCCTATCCGGATTGTTAGTAACTTGCTCAAACAAATGAGTGAACAGCCAACGACCCCATGGTTCACTCGAGTTCACTGTAGGACATACATCAATCGGGTACGAGGCAAGCGTAACTACATTATCGTTCAGGTTGCATTCTTCGGTTTCGACAACTTCAAAAGATCCGTCTGAACCAGCAGTGGTCTCGTCGTTCCTAATCTCCGATTTGGTAGTTAGTACTGGCTCGCTAATAACATGATCTACGGTTGCATCTTCGCTGTCTTTTTCGGCATCGATGGTTGTTTCGTTTTCGATTAAGTCTTCCGTTTCCTCTGGTTTGATCTCAGTTTCCAAAGTTGGATATATAGGCAGAGAAACAGTAAAAGATATAGACTCCTTGGCTGTCGGCGAATATGGTTGATCGTAAGTTGTCTCCTAAAAAATATACATGACCTATTGTTCAAACATCTGAAAAAGAGCTTTAGAAATTTTATTGAGACTTTTTAAAGTATTTATGAGAAACTTCATAAATTTAACCAGCTATACCTCAGTTTCTTCCGGTTTTGACATGGATACAGTCTCTTCCTTGTCTTCCGGTACTTCGGGTTCGTTGAGGACAGATGTCTCTTCTACTTTACTGTCCTTCTCGAACTGTTCTCCAAACTTCTTTATTTCTCCAGAACTAGACAACTCCTCGGCAAACGACACTCTTCTTTTCTCGTATTGAGGAGCCGTTCCACCGTACTGAGAGGCTCGTCGGCGGACAATGTTCGTTTTCTCCTCCTCGTTTTGTTCGGTTTCTTCTTTTGAAGTATCTTCCACTGATTCCACAGTCCCGTTACTCTGATATTCTTCGTAGTCATCGTCCATCATTACCGATACGGTGTAATTAGAAAGGTCAAAACCGTTGGAATCCATTCTACGACAAAATAAAACTTAGTTGAATATGTTATGAAGAAAAAGATACACGTTCTGTTTGACAGCTACAGTACTACAAGTAACAAACGAACAGTTGCTTGCTGTTCAAGTAACAGAACTACCACAGTGGTAACTAGAGTAGTTGTGGAATTGACTGCCTGCAGAGTATTTCACTGACTCGGCCTGGATGTTTGCCTATTCACTTGAAACAATGTGGCGCTTTGTTGCTAGACCATCTTATCTGCGACTGAGAAACATGCTATTACAGTAATCCAAAAGGAAACAAAAAAGAGAATTCAGTTGGAAGATATATTAACGCATTAGCTCAATACATTAGCAAAGTAACTTCAAAGATTACATTATAGTTTGAAGCAATTATCTGATGATAAAGCTAGATGCTGCTATTAACATGTGTAATCTAGAATGCCCCAGAATATCAAATAAAATTAACCGCATTTGAAAACTCATAATTCTTAACTCGGCCATCGAATGCATATCAAGAGAAAATACAAGACAGTACTATTTCCTTTAATTTCAATAACGACTTATTATTTCCATTGTTTCAGTATATCAATTGTGTCAAGAATGTGCAGTTTGTTAGTTTCCAATGATGTAGTCCACCTCCGCTACAAGAAGGCCTTCGAATGCATATCAAGTGTCAATAATGAGTACTTAGCACTTGAGCAAGATGAACATATCTGCACAGTCTTGTTCAGTCGCTCTTAAATAAAGATACAACCAATATACTATCTTTTTCACGGAATTCTACCTAGACACTCAAGCGATCTATAACAATCTTCAATAATACAAATGATACTGAAACTTATGAACAAGCTTATTGTAATAAAATTTATTGAATTCTTCTTTTTCTCTACTCATTTATGGAAAATACATATGGCTCAATGAAATATAAAAATATAGAAAAACGACCGAGATCACAATGGAAAAGGTAGATTTGTGCTCGTTATTAAATCAACATCTAAGAATATAATAGTGTTTGGATATAAACAGAAAATACCCAAAACCTCAAAATAGATCAGAAGTATTGAAATTATCACTGACTCCAGCAAAAAAAAACAGATTCCAAAACTCCCGAAGTAGTAAAAAAAAACAGATTACTCATAAATATAACCTCAATCTATTATTATCTCTTCACAGATTTCTTTGAACAAATTAATGTTGGTGAAATAACTCTGATTTAATGAACAGAACCGTCTTTATAATGATATATTGCAAGAAAGAACATATTCTTTTGACAGAATTGCCTTACTTAATCATCGGAAAGAACGCTACACTTCTCATTGCGCTGGTCATCTTCCGTTTCAGATTCGGGAACTTGATCCATGTGTTCGACCATGATAAGTCGATCGATATAGTTGTAAGCACTAAAAATGCGTAGTTTCAATTTCGAATAATCAGTGAACTTCGAAAATAGTTAGTATGATTAACCTACTCGAGTAACTTAAGCTCTATCCAACATGGGGTGTCCACAATGCTGTTTCGCATACCACCGTAGTCGGGTCCCCATCCGTGTGCTAGAGAGAATCGCACAACACAGGCCTTTCTCATTTCCTCAATTGCCGACGACTTCTGAAAAAAAACCCAGGTATTTAGTAAGAGTTCATCTAAGTCTAGAGATGTGAATAGATATAAGTAATTTAAGAAAATAGTTGTAGAAGGCTGTGGATTTCCGAGATAGAAATATAACAGCACAACAATACAAAACAACGATCACTTACTCGCTGATTTGGGCTCAATTCCCCATCGGGCAAATTATAACCTTCATCAGGCTAAACACAGGTGCATTTTTATAATTTTATTATTATTTTTCCTTTTATACTTGTAAAAATGCTAGCAATTGTCTTAGTTCGTTAAAATGTCAGCAGTGCTCACATTGAGACGATCACTGGTACGTTCAGCAGATGGTTCGGGATGAAGTTTAGGATATAGTACTTTCTGCTTCCAGGCCTCACGCAGAGTTCTTCTGCAATGAGACATATCGAACACCTAAAAAGGAATAAATAGCTGAAGAATTACTGATACTGTTACCTTTATAGTTCCACCTTGGTAGAGTTTGTGAACTACATCGCCTACTCCACGACAAGCTTCACTGTCAAGATACTGTGAGGAAGCATACAAAGGAAAACGTGTGATGTTCTAAGATAGCCATTATTAAAAAGGTGAATTAATTTCAACAGGTCCTTTTTTTAAATCATTGACACTGCATCAATGTCTCGTTCACAAACCTTAAAATAGACATCTCCGGACTTCTTATGAATAAGCTGTACTCCAACAATCATTCTTTGCCTAAAAACATTATGTTCCCCAGTCTATCTTTTATAACCTACAGTATGACTCGAACTTCTTCTTGCTGAGCTCCGGTGGTGAAAAGAGCCAGACCAATAACTCCCTTTCTTGTTAGAGCGCTACTGTTTAGTAACATTGTACTCACATCCATCTAAAATTAGTTATGAGGGCTTTATTTTTTATCGTCAGAACGCTTCGAGCATTTTCAAACCAACCTTAACTTCAGCTATTTTGCCTTCTTTCTCGAAGCATGACATAGTACCCCAATGTTCGTCGCCTAAAACTATAAAGTATATAATTTATAACAAAAGCCGCTTTTACGCGGTAGAAAGTAATTTTAGATTAATTAAATATCTACAATTTTAGTTTATGCTTGTTAATGTAGGTCTAAATTTCAAACTCACGATCTTCCTCAGGATCTTCGTCATTATCCGTGACCATAAGATTGCCTTCGATTGATATGAAATTCTCTGAAAGAGAAAACTTTAATAACTAAGAAAATTCAAACTTACGAGTTGTTGAGTATGCTTTGTATCCTGGAATGATTGGGGGCAGCTTTGCGTAAGGTAGTTTGCTCTCGCTGGGCGAGGGCTCGCAATCATCGTTACTGACTTCTTTTGGAGCAACTCGGTCATCGACAACGACATTAGGTGAAAGTTGCCCGTTGGTATGCATAGCGTTGTTCGGTGAGTTCATAGAGCTACCGGCAATTGGAGGTACAGATAATACACTAGACATAGACATGGATCCATTGGAGCCGGCTACTTGATGCATATCCCCATTAGGAGTTAGCTGAGACGGAATCATATTATTAGGCATATGAGGCATTGTAGGCATTGGGTATGGGTTTATATTGATAGGCTGTCCCATCTTTGTCATACCAATAGGTCTCATACCCGGCGGTACATTCATTGGGTACTGAAATTACAATTGGTAACTGTACATGTAAAAAAGTAAGGATTTTTATATTCGATTTTTGTTTTCGTTCCAATCTCGCCTAATATTGTTATCGGGGTTTATCGATATGAAAACTGCAAATTTTGCGTAAAAGGTGGTAATGCAGAGAACTGGAGCATTGATCAGTTTCATGTACGAATTCGTATTGAAAAGTGCAATTTCTAGAGAAACCGGCAAGTAAGAAAAGGACTTTCTATGAAATGTATAAGAAGAAATGGGGGTTGGTGAAAGATGCAGGAAGTATGATCATCCATTTTCTTATATATGCGAGTGAATCATGTCAGACAGACAAAACCATACTTGTTTACGAAATTGCGCCCGTCCGTGCTAACTGGTGCTGTAGAAATATGTCTAGCCAGACACCCTGCACTCGCTCTTCTGTCTGCCAAAACATTGCGAATCTCTTGTAGAAAGCCATGTTTAGGTAGTGCGAATAGGTCTACGGGGAACTCAACGAATATCAGATATCTAATTGTAGCCAGAAACGCTCCCGCATTGCAGTATTTTAGGAAATGAAGAATAGAAAATTAGAAGTTTGAATGGATATTCGTTTTATATAAATGAAGATCATTCCCCTACATACAGAGAACTAAATCTGACATTCAGAGCAGGAAAATAAACATAATATGAGAGACTTATACCGTTTCACTTATACAATTTTGTATTTATCTACTATTTCGTAGGCCAGAATGAACAAACACCTCCTTAGTTTGGCAGACATATCGTTGTTTCAAGTACTAGTCTTGTAACTAGCCTGGGACAACATTAACACATTACACACATTAACCGAGGGGGGACATTAACCGAGTCTTTGAAACAAAGAGAGCAACCATATGATTTTAAACAAAATGTGGCAAGGGTTGCTAGTGAAAACATGCCAGATGGCTATATGTCCAACCATAAGACAATGCGCAGTATATTGCAATTCTAGTTGATAAGTTCAGCTTTAAACATATACTAAAGTTAATTATAGCAATTGTAATGAAACCATAGCTGATATTTACGAATTTAACTAGATATAAATCAAGAGACTAAACAAGACAAACCTGATTTATTAAGTACATACCTGCAAGAAAGTCGGCAAATTTGGATTAGGCCGCTGATCGAAGTCATGGGAGCCGGGAGGAGACAGAAGGCCAGGGCCATGGTTGATCATTGGTGTAGAGCGGAAAGAAAAGGGTAAACTCTTTTAATTATATGTAGCATTACCATTTAAGCATAAAATCCTTTTCAAACATGTTTAATTCCTCTCTTTGCACTGGGTTGAAAATGCCTTTGTTTCAGAAAACAGTCTCTTGACTTTTTGTTTTTATTTGCCCTCGATTCGTTTTTTACAAGATATATTCAATTGTATGCCCAACCCGCTTTATAAATCATAGTCTGACCGTGGTTGGTTTTGTTTAAAATACCATACTATAGTTTTGTTGTCTTGCATACCCGTCATCTGATCTATCCAACTGCAATTCCATGTGACCAACAGGGGGATTTGAGACTCTATCATAATGATAGGGATTAATGCACACCTACAAGCAGTGCATTAATTTAAATAGCACACACGGATTTAGATATTTATCCAACAAAATTGTTTCATTTTATAGTTTTCTTGACAAAATAAACAGTTGTTTAAGTGTAGCAAAATGTTAATAAGCAAAATAGTAAATTTTACAAGTGTATTTTTAATAAATATTTAATTTGCAACATACACTTACACTATCTCCTTTGAGATCAAATGCATTCTGGCAGTGCTCGACATGCTTTAGTTCGTTTTTATGCAAGTCGGGCCAGCGGAAGATGCGGGTGTAAACTACATGAGGAAAACCCTTACGCCCGGCCACCTTAAAGAAACCTTTTTTGTATATTTAGTATATAGACTATATATAAGTTTTTATTTAGTAAGGAAAATAATCTATGGGCAGAGATAGTTAAATTTGTTCACATTTTGGTAAGGTTTTCAACAATGAACCATAGTTTTTTTTAGAATAACTATTCAGTTACGCAGACTAGCTTTAAAGTCAGACATGGCGGAGCAGTGATATCTTTCCCACATTTTTCTCGTCAATATTGTAGCACAAAAATCAAGAGGTTATTTCACAACTTATACATATGCCTGTGTGTTGCAGTTGACTACCGAAACATTCGCATGATCTTTGATTAACATTTTCTCTTTTGATCAAAGTAAAAAAGAGAAATACGTCATCATTAGAATGAAATTGCCTTGTTTGCCCTAAGCAGAGCACAAACTCATGTGACCAAAGGTAATTAGAAAATATGAGTCAGCGTAGGGAAATCATGTTTGAACAACACGATAACTCACTTGTTTATGTTTTTAAATTTGTTTGGTTCGAGCAATTAATAGCAAAATACTGCGAATTAAAATGGATGAGTTAAGCAGAGATTTTATGAAATATATTTGGGCTATGAACGCATACACTGTATTGAGTTTGAAATGATTCTAAATATAGTCCTAATCATTACAAAATTTAAGGTTTCTAAGGTTTATGTCAAAATAATGTTATACGGTATACCTGAAGTCTACCGTCTAAGGTTCTCGAGATAGTAATACATCGTCTTGCATCGCCACCTTGGGTGTAGACCGCATTGATTAACAGATCCAGGTCCTCCCGACGATCCTTCATCTTTTTTACAAGTGACTCCAACGCCTTACGAGAAAATTCTTCTTCCGATTCCTGAAAAAATAAAATAATTTTGCGCTCGAATTCTTATAGTCAACACAAAATAATATGTTTTGAAAATTGAAAAATATCTTGTATCTATTGTTTTTAAGTATATTAAAAACTAACAGGGCCAACAAGATTGAACTGCATAAGGCTGGAGACAATGGTGGCACACGGATCATTGCAAGACGGTTTGCTCGACAAAGGAGGAACTTCGGTCAACGTCTTGGCGGTTCTTCTAATTCCACCACCTCGACCTCCACGGCCACCGCGCCCTCCTCGAGTACCATGATGAGAATCCATGGACCCTGTGGGCGAGTGGTGCATGTCGAACCCTATAAGAGGCTATTTTTTGAGATACTAAACATGTTTTGTTGTTTTCCGCGTTGCATATCTTCTTATTTATAGTGAACTTTTTGAAATATGGCTGCTATTGAAATCCTCCTCTTTTTCCGCAAAACCGCTACCGTAACCCAACCCAAATGAACAATAATATTTGTTTGCTTTTTTCGCAATTATTGCTTAAATAGACATTAATCTGTGCTAATTTTGCGACTGGGTGCTCCCACATTATAATTTTTCACTGAAGCAGGTGAAATATTTAACTACCCGGTAGGCCGAGTGCGACTGCACCAAAGATCGACTCTTGCTTCATGATTAGGCAAAAAACCTCCATCAACTTATGGGAGAATACTATTTTATGAATAAAATCTTAGTAAAATCGTGCAAAAGTTTGAAATATTTTTGAAGGTCAAATTTTTCTAAAGGATAACAACTAAAGAAGTCACTCAATAGTTTACCGTAGCTTACTTCTAAAGAAGTTCATAAACTGGAAGGGGAACGACAATGCTGGATAGAATGGATACTTTCTTCCAATAAACATCGGAAAACGACCAACGTTATAATTAAACGGCGGTGGTGGAAAGGGACGGAACGTCATTGCTGCGCTCGGAAGGTGGAGGAACAATTAAGAGCAGCTAGTTGTTTGATATGGACTGATATGTAAGTGTATTGAAGGCCGAATGAATAGATGTTGATGCTGAGCAGAGGTGTATCTCTCTAGGGGCTATTAGGTTTATAAGCAGGTAGAAACACGAGCCGCAATAGCAGATTTGATGAGTAATAGAAGTGAAATGTCACTGACTCTACTCCTCCAGTTAGAGATTTTACTTGAATACTGCAGAAATGCTCTCTATGAGGAGAGGCAAGAACCTAGCAACCTATACATCTAGGGCTCTTTTCACTATCTCATGTTAGAGAAAGAGTAACTACATACAATTTTCAATCTCTCATGAGATATCACGTGTTGGTAATCATCATACACTACAATTACATACCCACAAGCTCGCTTTCAAACCTTAAACAACAGTTACTAAATTCAATCTTATACACTGATTCATAATTCAACAACACTTTGTGCAACTTCAGATTCCAATAAAGTAAGCTTTGCTAGCATACAAAAATGGTAAATGGTAAGTTAAGGAATAGATAAAACGAGGTGAGGGTGAGCTTAGCTACAGTATCTTTAAAACAAGATAACACAATTAATTGTTCATAATTAATGACATTTATTAAAATAAACCAGCAAAAGAAGTTTCTTACAAAGTTTACTTTCCAAATGTGCACAGTGCTTGTGAGATTTTCTGTCACCATTAATGAAGAAACTATTTTGTAATGGTATTTACATAGTTACGGAACAATTTGATAAGTATTCAGTTCTCGCTACCGCATTCCAAATAACCAAGGTGTTAGAAAGTTAGTTTTAGGGAGAATTTATATTCTAAATGTTAAACAACAGACGGCAAACTAAATGATATCTGCTAGGAGCGCGGAATCTTAAGCCTACGCAAGTTGCTATTTATTCGCAAAAAAACATTTCTAGTAATAGTTTTAGCAATCCTTCTTTGTAGTAATAAAAATGGGAACTTACAATTTTGAACCAAATCCGAATTCAACATTTTGAAGCTGCCGGAGTTTGGAAAACTGTTGACTGTATTGAAAGTCGTTATTAGCGTTTTTGAACACTTCTGCGCCTATTATTATTGTGTTTCATTGTTTTATGTCGACGACATAAGATAACTGGTGAACGTTTCCAGCGCATCTTTGTTATTTTCCACCTTTTACTGATATCAAAGTTGCGATACTGGCCCATTCATCACAACTCTAACGCATTGCTGCATTCAATTGCCTGCTTTTCTCGAAAATTTGCCTAGCAACGCCGAATTAGCAACAAACCTTCACAAAAGAGTAGAAATACACTTAGTAGAATCAAAAGACCACTAGGTTCGGGGAATATGCGTTTAGCAAAATTAGGTGTAGCAGCACGGTTAGTCTAGCTTGTGGTCAGAAATAATCGGATAATGATATGTTTGGCTGGACAGCCATTCGCGGTCTATATACAAAATGACAATCAAGAAGCTTCTTCAAATTGTAAGGTGGAAAAACAGTTTTCGTTTTCGGTATCACTAGTAGCATTGAAGTAATTTGAGTTTCATGGCTAAAAATGATTTTGTAATTTTGAAGTTTTAAACTTTTAAAATATTACTACGTACTATCCTCTTTTTATTATAATATCTGTTTATACAATCTGATTGACATTAGCCCTATCTCGTTTTGATATAAGATAGCCTTGGAAGTTGCATTGAAACTGTCATTCGCCATTTCTGTTCTGCTAACCATTAGAGTCAATTAGGTTTGAAGCGACTGAAATTTGGGTTGCACTGTGTAATAATGGTTAAGGAAAAGACAGCACTTTATTGCGGAAATTATATAAAAGTTGTTTTGCGCGTGTTAGGAATTTTTGCTTGATGAAATTGTACTTATTTTTATCTAAAATTTATTTACCATTTCTCGGACGTTGATCCCCTTTTCACATTTCACTTAATATGCTGGTTTTCTACACGGCAGGCCACCCGTAATGGTTTGTAAAGGGGCTTAGCGCTTTTCATTATTTTCTTCATTATTGAGCTTCTCTATGGCCACCGCAAGCTGGCAGGTGCTAACTAGAAAATTTACGCGCTCGCTCGAGTGACGCAGAATAGAATTTGTTCGCACCAGGAACATGCGTCTCGCATGGTCTCTGATGCTGAAATTAGATAAGTAGAAGGTGCTAACGAAGGTGTAGCAGCTTGATAATGAAGAATCGTAAATGGCTAACAGGGTTTTTTGTCAACTTGTTTCAAAAACTATCCTTATATAGAAATTATGCTCTGTAAACGAGTTCTATGAGCAAATCCGAAGTGTATTTGTTACATAGGTTATAGGTTAGTGTAGAATTAGGTGCAAAGATTAGAAAACTAACAATATATATCGCCTACCTTGAAAGATAATTGAGGCCGCCAGTTTTCTAGATTTTGAATATTGAAATGAGCAAATGGTTTGTTAGGCGGACAATTTGATTCTTGAACCAACAACAAAATTACAATTCAAAAGAGAATAGAGAAAACAGCAACTATGATCAATGAATTGGAATGTAGTTGAAATTATTGATTAATATTGGACTGAATAGGCTGTATTTTGCAACATTGACTGTTCTACTGTTTCATGCCAGCGTGTGAAAATGCCACCGAATTATGTTGCTAATAGACTAAACATTTCAAAGAATAGGATATATTAGAGAGATTATTACCAAGTAAGAGTCATATATTATAGTTCAGAAATGTATTGATAAATGTTGAATGAAAGAGAAAGATTCATCAATATAACAATAATCTGAAGAAGGATTTATTCAGCCAGCTCATGGCGAAGCTTATTTTTTCCTAAGTGTAAAAGGGCTACTTTTTCTATATAAGGAATGAATAAGAACAAAAAATGCAAAAATTGATTTTCATTATATCGTAATTAAAATTATATGTGAAACAAACCAGTACCAACAGTTGATTTGAAGTAATTAATTAAAATTAAGTAATTTGTGACTTTACAAATCAACATAAATAAGATTATCTTAATACCTGATGATTGCGGCGGGCTGGTGGACTCCTCCGACATTTCGCAAGGTCTATTCTGTGAGTTTGTCCCTTCTCTTTGTTGCCCAGCGCCTAAAATTTATGATAATGACCACCGCTAGGATAAACTGACAAGTAAATAATAATAAAACCAACTGAGATTTGAATGTAACAGTAGTTAAGATCGTTTGAGATTAAGGTTAACTGATTAAACACGTATAGCTACTTATCCTACTTTTATATAAGTTAAAAGTACAATTAAACGTGTTTTTAAAAAAATAAACCACATTTTGTCTACTCCTACAACTGTTAAAGAAATGATTGTGTAAAAAAAATGTTGTTCCCGTGAAAGTTTCGGCCTTCAGTAGACGTTGCAACATGGGAAAAGGGTTAGAGATGCAGCGTTACGGGCGAAAGGGTGGCTGACGGGACCGAAAAGTCTCGACACATGGCTGGAGAAAGACAGAGTCCACAGAAAAAGACACAACACAACTGGCTAAATATCAATGCAAAAAGTAGCACGTGATGAAAAAGAAAACCATATATTCTACAAAAGTATGATCTATCTGATCTGCAGCAGTCCGCGTACACTTGAAAGGAGTAACAAATATTTCTGACCCATTCTTAGTTTATTCTGAAGTAAGAATACTGCAACTAAATGTCAAACCAATTCAACAAGCATTACAACACTTGTGCAAATTTAGACAAAAGTCACAATATTCGGAATTTGAATTTACATAAATGCAGTAAGATTGAAGATATTTATTTATAGTATATAGTTAGATATATAGATAAAATAGATATTAACGATTAAGAACGTTCGAAACTGGCTTCAATGCACAAACTTTTTTACTAATAAGTTGAGCGAACTAATCTTTCACGGTAAGTATAATTTATACGTACCTAAAATAAATACTGTATAAACTGTAAAACATATATTCAAGCAATATGTATTGAATAATTAATATTAATCAAGTGAAAAAGAGATAATTGACTTGAACCTCACTTTTTTTTGAAAAGTCTCTTGTTTAAATAATAAGATAAGATATTTACAAAAGTTGAAAATCGGTGGTTGATTGTCATTGGGGGCAGACTAGACTGGCGGTAGAGTTTGAGTGACCCTATGGCCACACACACGAACCATTAGTACATAAAGAGGAGGCAATAAATGATTACATATATAAACACTCTACTAATTGGTGCTTGTCATAATTATTATTATCTAAGTGGGTGGTTCTTTTGACCTCACAGATTGTAAAGAAGCGGAGCCGCCTTTTCATTTTCCTAACAAGAAGATTTTAACAAGGAAGTCAAGCACGGGACCGAAAAGTCTCGGAAGTCACACATTATTTTGATACTTAATTAAACATTTTTACCTGAGATTTATGTTTGTAATGTATAAAAAGTAAAAATTGTTTGTTCTAGAAACAAATCAAACAGGCAAAGTGTGTTATCAATTTAGGTCAAAAATGCATAGCTAGCAGAGATACTATATCTAGACAAATTAATATATTAGCTAACAATTATTGCAAAAAACTCTCGAGCTACGGTTCTATGGTTCAGAACTATTCTACCAGATGGTTAGAGCGAAAACGATTATTGGCAAACGGCACAAGACTTTGTTAGTAAATCAAATTAGCTTACCTAGATTAAAAAATATTCCTAATAGTAGCAGTATATCTAATCAAGTTCACTTACCTTTCTTATTTTTACGGCTGACTTTTCTCGCAACTTTTTCATTTTGCTGATTACACGAACTCAAACTCGGATCACTGAAAGAAATATTTCACACAACTTATTTGTGTTCTCTTACCTTTCCATCAATATTTCTTCTTTAATTGTCATAATTTTCTTGCTGGGTGGTCGATATGTGGCCGATTTCGTTCTGGATCTCTTTTTTGGTAAAGAAGACAAAGTGCGTGATCGAGACTCTACAAATCTGTGTCTGTCCCATTCTTCTGCCCTGTTTAAGCTTCTTCGTTGTTCTAAGTTGTTTCCTTCAAATATTGGCCAATTATTTGGTTTGATCACAGAGCCTCTTCCATTGGGAAAGTTGTAGTGATTCGACTGACTTGGCGGGTTATTAGCATTTGGGATGTTACAACTTCTGAAGACATGAATAGATTGGGGAGTAGAATTATGTGTAAAGTTTATTTGTATTTGATTTTGCAGTTGTTGATGTGGCTCTCCACTGGGTTCTCCTTCTCGCAGCCATTCAACCACCGACGGAACCGAATCGAAGTTCCTTTCAGGGTGCAGTGGTAATGTAGGTGACTGTAACGCCGGCATCTCCTCCATTTCCTGGAAAACTAGACTTCTCACACTAGGTGGCAATTCGTTTGAAGCTGAATGTTGTGTTCTTCTTTCATCTAGTAGTGCAACCGAATTCGACGGTTCGCCCCATCCTACATTGACCGAACCATTGTACGAACAAAAATTCGAGAAGCCCGGATTTGGATCCTAAACTGCGATATTATACGATACTTGTAAATTTTGAAGGAAAATATTAAGTTACGGAACAAGAAAAGTGGAAAAAATGAAAATATGGCAAAACAGTTTCATGCAGGCCGTTAAAGGTACTAACAAAAAATTAAGGGATTTCTATCATCAAATTAACTTTTATATCATCCTGACAATTTTTTCGATCATGCTGAATTTGATAGAGAGTCAGTTTTTCATAATTTTGGCTGCGTCAGCAAATATATTACAAAATAACATTTTTAGCCCCAACGCAAAAAAACTAAATGAGATTATCATTTCTTCAAATTTATATTTCTTTTCCAATTACAATAAAATTATGATATCCGATACTGGCTGTGTTTGAGCCGAGTTGCTATGCACAGCGTTCACAAAATGCGTAGCGATCTCGAAATATTAAAGGTATATGTAACCAATAGGACTCACCAATACAGGCATATCGGTAAACGTTCTTGTTGAATGAGGTCTTAAAACATTATAGTGGGCCTGCAAAACAGTAAATGGAAATTGATCAACAAATTTTATTGTAACCAATGAAAATTATAAACGAAATATTCTTACCATAGCAGAAGCAGAACGGACTACCCTAATGGGTTTGTTGACGGAATCTCTTTGGTTTCTTCGCACGGTTTCGTCTATACTGGCTGACTGGGCCACGTGATCTACATTCACACTTCCTTGGGGATAATTATACCGTATTCGAAAATCTAGATCACACATTTTTAAGAGATCACTTCTGCTCAAACCAACCAACTGTGGCAGCTTCATTTCCGTTATACAAATGCTGAGTAGTCTGACTTTGAGTTACGCTACAAGAACCTGAAAAGAAACGGAATATATTCATGTGAACATAAAGGGGAAATAGGTTATGTATGTCACCACAGACACTTTGCCTGTAGTATAGTGATTAAGATATTCAGCGATTAATATTAGTCTAGAATAACGATACCATTTGATTGTTGCTGATGCTGAACTTGATCTGGGGGAACGTAGAGGTTAATGCCTGAAATAACTATAGAGTTTCGTGATTTTAGAAAGGTATACCAATTTGAAACATTTGATCGTGTTCCTCAGTTTTAGGCAAAGCTTCTTTTTTTCCACCTGCAACATAGAACTATACTAGTAAACAAAGAGTAAAAGAGACTGACTATACAGCTCAAATGAACCGAAAAACTCCGATACGCAAAAATTTAAATTCAAAATTTCGGAAAGCAATATAGGAAAAAGAAACAACACAAAAAGTTGAATCATATTAAAATCTTTTGTTCGATATACAATTTTGTTGAATCAGTTTGCCCGTAAAACGGTACGTGTGGTATTGAGAAGCCTTCGAATCTTCAAAAATTTGATTAAATGTGTTCGATTCACTGGGTGTCTTGTTGCCTTTTACTACGGTTGATCGACAATACTTGCGAATAAACGAGCTCGTGCTATCGATCGAGATGTCGGTAGGGTTGTTAATCAAGTTCAAATTTTCAAGTTTTGAAAGTCATTAGAAATTTCAAGTTTTTTAAGTTCAATTTAAGATTTCACTTTCAATATAATAACTCGAGATGCCGGGATCCTATCAACCAGAATAAGTGATGCTAACCATTTATTGACTCTTGACATATAGAATATACCAGCTAAACCAATGGGAATTTTGAAAAGAATCAATAAATTGTAGGTTAATTGGGGAAATCTTTGTTGGATCACTCATTTTGATGAATGAAATGAAAATCCAATATTATGGCAACAACAGAAACTACCTGGCAACGTTTTCAGTTTATCTTCTGAAACCATAGATTGTTGAGGCTTTCTTCCATTCGCATCTAGATCCATAGATATCCGTAGTAAACGTTTATCAGAGGATTGGTATAGGTACCACTACAATTATAAATTAAGTGAAAGACAACTTACATCAATGATATATTCTACATGTTTCAAACAATAGAGCACTTTTCAAAAATTAAAAAAGGTTCAAGTTTTATCATAAAAGTTACCAAGTGCACAGACCAGTTGATCAATCGTCTGAGAACGGTTAAGATCTATGTATGTTCAATATCAGGCAACTGTAGACTAGTCGATCTGGAGTGCTGCTCGGTCAAAATGGTCCAGCTATTAAAAATCTTTTTCCTCATCATTGTCTTTCTTAAGCCGATATATCATTTGATTCATATTATGTTTATTATTTTTTCTATTCAATTTCACATCTGCGTTTTGCTAGTCACTTTTTGAAAAGTGCAAAACCATGTAGTGCGGTAACACCTCCAACGAAGTATTGATTTTTGTAGCCAAAAAAAATCAAATTAGTTAATTTGATGAAGTTTATTTATTGGAATGGGTAATAGTATTATTATTTGCTCTGGTAGAGAAGATGGTCACACTTGTTGTTGGAGTAATACAGAAGACCGTGTAGACAACTGACTGTCGCACAGCCTTGCTTGCTAGAACCAACGCCCAAAACTGCATTGTTGGGATAATGGTGACAAAAAAAGAACTAAATAAACTAAATCGGTTAATATCTAGTAAATATTAGTTATGAATTCTGTCTAAACTCCATGTTGTAGTCGGAAGACCCGTCTAACAATAATAAGAATGAACATAAATGGCCATGTTAAGGGGATAACATGGCCATTTATGGTCCTCTCTCCCCTTCCGTCAAAAATCAAAAACTTATTGTTAACATTGTATTGTCTTATCGTGTGATTTTTGTGGTAAATAATTCATTCATTCATTCAAGAAACTATCACCACATTTACAACTTCTATGCGAGGAACTGACCAAAACATAGAAGATTGGCTTTTTTTAGTTTTTTTTTTGCAATAATTTTATCTTTGATATAAAATCAAGCAGCTCACCCAATATAGGAAGACAGCTCTTCAGTGAACCCATTGTGCTTTCCTGCCAGTGATACGGAGATATGAATAATAGAGCGTACCATTTCCAGTGCAATCGGGGTCAATGTTAATACTGTACACCAGAACCATGTTTTTTCTACTTTTTTCAGAACCTAGGTCGGAGAATGTATTGAGGTATTAAATGGTTACTAACAAAATTGGATTGCTTTCTCAGTTGGATTAAGCGACATCGTGCATGAAAAAAGAAAAGGAGGCTTGAGGACATTACAATAACTGCCAATACCAGCGACATATAGGCGCTGAACTGAAATAAAATTGTTGAATTTTTGGATTCATGATGAAGATTTGGCCACATTGCAAAGAAGTTTGTACCACACCTTGTGAACGAAGTTCAGACTAATTGTAGGATTCGTACCAGATGCATTCCATTTATGAGCAAAACTCCTTGAGAAGTTATTGTATAGGTAATATTATTAAATGGAACAAGGCAATGGTACGCTGTAAAAATACTAGCTGCACAGCCAAACCATATCAGAATATATAATAGCTGAACTCTCTTGGGACTCCACATCTTAAACTTATAATTTCTTTTGTTCTGTTTTTGTATACTACTGATAAAGTTAAACTAACAATTTTGTAGAGAGTGGGAAATACTACTGCCGAGTATCTATTGAGTGTCAGTGGTACAGCGCCAATATAAACAACAGTTTTTAGAGTAATCATAACAAGACCACTATAATATCCATAGGCTGGAGGAGTATTCTCGTCAAAGAGGTTGAAGAATCGAAATTTAGATGCACGAATAAGTAGCTCAATAGCCAAGAAAAAAGCAAGATCGCCAACGCTCTAAAAAGTAATATAAAAGACTAACTTAATAAACGTTTTCTAACAAAAATGTGCAACTGATTGATATATTCTATCATGATTTTCTCTTCCATATAGTGTTCAAGCTCGTAAATAACATTTTTCCCTGGTTCTGAAAACAGACTTACATTATACAGGATAATACGAAAGTATGGTTCATCAAAAATTGGATACTTCTTCTTTTTTGTACAAATCATGTATATCAACGCAATATAAGCGAAAAAAGAGAACCACCCATAGAGCATTAGTACTATTTGTCCGAAAGGAACTGTAGGGGGCGGTAGTGTACTCATTTATCTATAACTCAATTAATTAAACATAATACTTAATGTAATAACGAAAAGAATATATTGAATGTATTAGCTAAATTTACATTTTGTGCTTGTTCAGTTTTTTGCTCCTTATCAGAGGTCTATGATCAAAATGTAAATATCCAAAATGCTCCAAACAGTAACATAAGTTAGTTTTCTTAGAAGGTAGTTTTCTTGGTCTTATAAATACATTAAAACTAAGTTATTGAAATATTAAAAACATTGTGGTAGTTTTCATCTTTAGTACTTTAGTGGTAGCTCAATGCAGTAAATACTATATTTTGAGTAAAAAACTGGCATGTCTCAAATAAAATCTGTAGCAAAACAATATTGAATGTACTTGGCAGTGAAGTTGCTTCAGGGTCATAGACGTTCAGTAAGAAGAAATTCACAGCTAAAACAATTCCCGACAATAACAAAGCTAGGTATGTTCTATAATCTCAGTTACCACTATAAAAATCATACAATGTTCTTTTGGATCTTATATTGTTTCACAATGTTTATTTCCCATAAGTATCACAATATTGACAATTTCCAGCTTAAACATAGTTGAATTTGTGTGTATAACACGATTCCCTAATTATTCCTCGTGGGACAATACTCATTCATTAATTCCGCTCAAATTCACTAGAATTTGTTTTCTTTTTTTCATTACATCTGCCATCGTAAATTGAAATTGGAAAAAAACATGAATGTTGTTAGCATTCTCTCGTTCACACTAACATTTCGAAGGCTATCACAATTGGGAGTCACATCTTTCACTCCAAAACATTTTCTCATCTTAAGAATTTTCTTATTTGCTATTTACGTTTACATATTTAGTATAGAATTGCATCATTATATTATAATGGTATTTAACCACAAACCTATACTACTATAGTCTTAAATATATTTTTTGGACAAATCAACTCTGCCTTAGCTATTATGGTGTTACCTACATTAATATTGTAGTCTCTGCCGATCGATGTGACTTATGTAGATGTATGATACTCCCCGTAACATAACCTCATTTTGAATTAGTGCTTATTGACATTTATTGGTTATCCTTGTTCCGTGATTGCTAAGACTTATCTCTAATTAGGAACAGGCGATGCAGACTTTAATACCTACCGCCGTGTATATGTTTATTTGTTGGGACCACCCTAGTCGTGATTGTAGGTGGTCTAATGAAGACCTTAAATACATCGATGGCAGACCACCGACACAACATTAATTGCAGTCGACCCGCAGTCTTTTGGGTCCCCCCCCCCTTGAATTTGCGTGTTTATTAAGGACAGGTGCACGATAACGAGCATCGTGGTAGGGAGGCCCATTTGAAATAGCTGACAGCCATTATGTATCTCTCGCTCACATAACCTACCAACCTGCATTTCATCTTTTTCTTTCTCTTCACTAGGCAAATCGCAGCATCCATCCGTTTTACTTTTTCAATTTCCAGAAATCCACTTTAAGTCAGCTAATATATACTCTCGGGAGATACTTTTGCCAGCCATAAATAACAATCAGTGACGAAAATTGTGCACTTAATCTTTTACATTCTCTTTGTCCTTTCTTATATTGTCCTTTTGTAAACTTCACTTCTTAACAATTAGACTTTTTTAAATAAAGGAATCAATATTTTGTCTATATTCAATCTATATCGGGTTTACAAGTGAATTTCAGATTATGCATCCTGATGATCTGCCTAGCGTAGCTTGGTTCTTAGGTATTCAACCGATTAAAAATGAGCCAGATCATGTTAGTGCCGTAGCCGCTACGGATATTACGTCGCCTAACTTAAAGGTGAGAAATGAATATGTGTTAGATGTGTCAATGTGCTACTAATTTCTGGAAGCAGACTATTTTGTTCTTATTAGAATAGTTCATATATATAGACTGTTTACTGCAATTGGGTTCTGCCACCTGCCTGTACTTAAAGGAAAGAGAATTTAGGTCGAAGGCTCCCCCGCAAATACAGAAACGATGAAGACAAAATCACGAAAGCGAACTGCCAGATATGTTTGGGGAAAGAATAAGGAAGGAAGTTCGGAAGAAGAGGATCAAGAGGAGGTATGACAAATATCATTGTTGCTTATATGGGATTTATTAAACATACTAATGCGATTCAACATGGAGATGAACTGCTATTTTTAATGTAAACATATTCCAGTGTTTAAAGCATGGTTCAATCAAAATTTGCATTTCAATTTTATTGATTTTATCGAAGAGCTGCACAGGCGAAAGAAGTAATAACTTTTCGATAGAAACGAAAAAATAAATAAAAATTGAAACAAGTTTTCAAGTTTCCATGCCTATAAATTATTTTCTATTTTTGATTTATTTCGTGATTGTTTTCTTTTTGAGAAACAGGAAAGCTTTCTAGTCAAATTGGTTCAAGATAGAATCTTGAGATGTTAACAAAACGTATCACAGGATTTCGACATCAATAGCAATACTAGCTACACAAAGATGATAGCCAATGCAATCAAACATCATCCTAATCAGGAGGCCACCCTGCAGGAAATATACACATATTTATACAGTAAATATCAGGTCTTGCGCCAGAAAAGACGATTTTGGAAGGTATGTATTTAATTGAACATTGGCACCTTTACGCATTAAGAAATTTATGATTCGGTGCGAAAGGTTCACGAAACATGAAAAGATATTATATAATCAAGTACAAGTAAGTGAATATTATATTTTAGAACAGTGTACGACAAAATCTTAGAACTGATAAATTTTTCGTCCGAGTCAGACGTAACAAGGATATGCCGACAAAATGGAAGATGGACGAAAATCCGTAAGTTGGTACATGAAACCAAGTTGGAAACCGTATGCATATTTTCAAAAAGATATTTGAAAAGAATGAACGTTTGTACCTTTAATAGATAAATATAAGCCGCCACAAAATGATAGATACCTGTTTTCAGAGCCGAAATTGACGAAGGGAAACGAAAAAGGCGAAACAGAAACGCTCTTGTTAACGATTCTGTAGTCAAATACCTGGAAGAACAACATAATAAAAACAAGGCGATTGCTCCAAGTGGTGTGTCAGCTACCTTGAGATTGGACTTAAAATGTTTGGAAATAATTGGCACATGTTCAATTTAACGGCTACCAACATTCATATGAAAGCACTAGAAGTGGACCAAAAAATAATTAACAGTAAATATGAACTAGCCATTTTTATTTGACTCTTTAGATATCAGCCTGTTTGAAGCAGAAGAGGCATTTCTGGATGTATCAGCTACTAATAGAACCTCAAGTATGTTACATATTATTGGGTTAACTTTGTAAACATGTATGAGAACTGCAGAAACAAAAACAATTCTTGTTCCACTTTCATGTGAATTTAACAAAGAAAATGAGTGATCGGTGACTAATCTGTTTAATTGTAGGCTCGCATGAAGGAAGTACCGAAAATGGTATCTGTGGTTTTGTGGAGTATGATCGTTTCACTCCTATATTGCAGCCGGAAGAGAACTGGGCCGAAATAGGGCTGGAAGAAATAGATCCTGGTCAGACGAATCAGTATTTCCCCAAGGAGGATTTTGTTCAAACTGATCCACAGGCTCTTTGGAACAGTTACGAATACAGCCAACCACGTTATGAATATGGACCCAGCTCGTCATCTTTGGAATTTTATAACATTTCAATGGGCGAGACTAAATGTACCCCTCTGCCATCCTCTAACACACTTTTGGAGCGACTGAGACCGGAGACAAGTAAGTAATTCATTATTCTCAGTGTCGAAACAATTCAATCTGTATATCATTTCACAAGATTATTTAAGAATCTTCATAATATTTATGACGTTTGTGTTAGTCTTTCTATTGCTCAAATAGGTTGGCTTTCTTTCTAATATATTACCCAATTTCAGGTCTTAACGAGCGCTTTTCCGAGCCCTACGCGCACATATCCTGGTAGCTGGCAGCCCCTCCTGCCGGGCCCTTTTAGTCCAAAGTGATGTGGTGGTCCTCTACGAACATCTTGACAACCGAGCTGAGAGCCGGCTTTGTGGCCACATTGTGCCATCTCACATTAATGTTCGCATTCTCATTAATATTTAATGCTTTTTCATTGTTCTTTACCTTATTTCTTTTGTGCGCTGGCTGTTATATGTATTAACATCGTGGGTGTTCTTCTCTAGTCACTTATTTGGAAACCCTAACTCAGTTGTATAGTATAGGTGAATATGTGTTTACTTAATGTAATAGTCCCAATAAAACTAAAACCCGGATTTATTATTTTATTATACGATGTATACTTGACGACATCCAGATTGCCACCCATTGTGAAAAATAGTCTGTATTTGTACTCACTGACATGACGATTTGTTTTTTGGGAGGTCTGGCTACCGCCTGCGTCGCTATTGTTTGCCCAGTCAATTCGGTGGAAATTCTCTGAATATATTTACATCTTTATCATCCGGAACTTCATAAACTAATTCCTATTAAACATCGGCTTTCAGCTCTTATCTTAATTCGAGCAAGGACCGGCCATCGTTGGTCGCGACCAACTTCCCCTAGGTCGGGGGTCGTATTTTCGAAAATTTCAATGAAATCTTATTTTCTAGGAATAATACGAAATATCATAAATAATTTGTAAAACATATATAAATACAGAGGCAATAAAATGAAAACTCTGACAATTCGAAAATTTCGAAAGTGTGCCTTATTGCTGGACTGTGGAAAAAAGATTGGCTATGTTTGGAATCCTTGTTCTCCATCAAAATCAATTTTCCCCCCACATATTTTATATTAATGGGTAGATCTATCCTTTAACTACGTTTTCATAGGGATTTCATGCATTTCCCTAGTAAATTGTTCGTTTATCTAGTAATCGCGTGGAGTACCATTTTGCATGTTAAACAATGAAAGTAAACATAATTTGAACACAAATTGTTATGTCTACTCAATTTTACTAGTGATTCATAACATTACTGTACATGTATGGGTATTAACCAAATGATTTTCTTTTTCCAATATATTTTCCACCATTTACACTTTTATAACTACATTTGAACGACTAATATGAGGTTACAACTGGATATCACAACTTTCCTCCGGTTATATTTCAGTTATTGATATAATTTTAGAGTAATGCGATATTATTCATATGCAACTACAATACTCTAGAAGTAAATTCTTGCCGGCCAGCAGGCCGTGAGAAATTTTTTTATGCTTACTTATTACTAGGGAAGGGGGTATTTTTGCGCCTCCCAGCTGCGCCTAGCAGGGGGGTCGTTTACATTGAAGGCTGTGAAAAAATTTTGCCGGTCCTTGAATTCGAGCATTATTGAGTAATTTTATTGAATCAACTGTTTATTTGGGATAGACTAGGTTGAGAATCCCGGTAACACTTATAGTAGAAATTGAATGTATTCTTCGATTCTAATGCATGAGCGATTGGCCTTAATTTGAGCGCGATTAGCTGCAGTTGCCATGGTTTGTTTCACCTTAAAAAATGTGTTGCAGGTCCATGTATATAACAACCAAAGACGGTTATAACAAGTATGTCGTTGAGAACAAAATAACGAACAATCACTTTTTCTTCCACTCTTCATTCTTTTAAGTTTAAGTTTTAAATTTACTTATCTATCTTAAATTTCCTTATTTCTATAAAAGTCCGGCTATTCTGTAACATCTATCTTGACAGTTCCTTTACAAACTACAATTCTTTCCCAATACATAACATTTACACAGCAGCAGAGATTAATTGTGGGACTGTTGTCATTAGTGTTCACTCTTGTCTCGCAAATTCTTTTAAAATTGTGAACGTCAGCGTGTTCTAGAAATTATCTCGCCCCCTTGCAGTGCGAAGGTGTGCCAATTTAGATCGGCGGCTTTCCCAAGAATTAATCAAAGAAAACTCAGGTGCGGAGAAGTAAACTTTTTGAAAATGCTTAAAGTTGTACCTATGCTGGGATAAACGATAATAGCCAATATTTGAATATTTTCCCTCAATTAGGTCTTAGCAGCGTTACCAACCCCCCCCCCCCCTCATTACAAAAATGTTCGCGAGCACCTCTCGCATCCTTTGAAAATGGTTACTTTCTTTTTAGATTAGTTACCCGTCCACTGAAATCCATCCGTCAATTCGCTAAGTAAACAAAACCAAGTACACCTAAGCCACACATACCGACCTCGATGTTTTCTCTGGCAGTTTTTATACTGAAAAAGTTAACCTAATCAAGTTTTTCTCTCAGTATTTGGGTATTTCAAGTAAAAACAAAATGTTTTCAACTGAACTTATTCGCCCACGTAGCTAGCGCGTCCCCCCCCCCCCTCCGCGTTCGTACAAAGAATGTTATTGAAAGTATTTGGCTTTGCCTTAGTGCTAGAAAACATATGTGTGTGATGCAAGCAACCATTTCATATGTCCACCAGCTGCTTTTAAATCCGCCAGTCTTCCAGTTTAGATTATTCCAAACCTTTGAATAACAGGATTTTAGATTTATACTTGATTTGTCTGTTACTCTCCTTGATTATAATTCAACTCATAATTACTTAGAGACCATCTCACCACAGACATTTTGTGTATTGGGGGGTTTAGACTAATTGCTGCTTTTATAGAAAGCCTAACGAACCTGTTTTGATTAAGATAAAGGTTATTATAATAAACTTCTGAATTTAACACTAATTTAAAAAATATATATATAACAAAAACTGTTTCCGTTCATTTTGGGTGATTCAGACCTTACATAAAATGATATTAGTGATGTTTATTCGCAGGCAGGTCTAGTTTTGGCTGAGTTCAGTTAGAGGTTGTTTATTCTTTCTGCTATTGATGTTTTGGCCTCGGGCATGATTCAGCGCATTCCAAAGGTTATCCAACAGGCTAGACAGCCCACTGAGCAGACACATCTTTTTATATTTATATTTCGAACAAGCACAGTTTATTCTTTTTTATGTTAAGTAAGTTATTCCTAGAAGACAGCTTCACTTGAAAGATCTCCGTGGCGCAGTTATTTGGCCTTGTTCTGCTGTTTTTTGCATTTTAGTTTGTACTTTATAAAATTTGTATATAACCGTATTTCTTGCAAATTTGCTTTACTTTTTCCACTGCTAATCCACCTAATCTCTCACACTTTTGAGAATTTCCGCAAAGGTCGCGCAATTTTAATGGCATTTTCTCCTCAGAGACAAACTCAAGTGATTTAAAGTATACTTTCTCTGGCTCAGCAATGAAAATACTCTCAATATATGTTATATTTGAAGCAGGTTGATTCTTCTATTCTTAGTCCTTTCGTACATGATTCAAGGGGGAAATCTGCATATTCAATTTGTTCTTATTAGCATAATGGAAGTCTGTTTAAAAAACGAACAGAACCTAGGCAATGCACAGTCTAATTTGTCACTGCAACCACATAACTTGAAAGAAAAACACTTTATGCGTGTTCCAAAACACAGATATTTACTCTTGAAATTGTACTCACTGCAAGCCAACGTTAAATTCTTCAGTGACGCATTTCGCCACTATTTGTTCCTCACCCCCCACCTCGAAAAAGAAATAAGAAGGAACAAATCTCTTGCTCTCTCAACAGACGGTCAACGAATAATAACATTTTGAAATTAGAATTTTCGCATAACCCGGAGAAAATGAATTATTTCAAACCAAATGATTTTGACAAAAACACACATTTGTCTTCCCCATAGTTTGAAGATTTGTTGCATATTTTCTTTCTTCTTCACAATATAGGTGGCACATCCGATATTTCTCAAAATGTTTTCAGTCGCTTGATATATGTCTAAAGTGCAGCTCGAGTCATGGGAAACTTTGTATAAACATTTTTTCAAAATGAATATTAATTCGCATTGATTAACGAATTATTAGTCAATGAAATCACTAGGTTAGAATGCTTTACTTCTTGTTTTTCCTCTTAAGTAACCAAATTTCAATCCGGCCACCCACCTAGGAAAATAAGGAAAAGGATATTTGCATTTAATTCTCCCCGACTGCCCACCCACTGTCTGAATTCTTGTTTACACCATTTCCGAATGCTTGCCCCCATGACTGAGAACTTCCTCAAAGTAGCCTTAATTAAAACATTTATGTTATTACATTTATTCATCCTAAATTGCTTATTTCCTATGTTCACTGACAGTTTTGGCCTACTTGACACAAATGTATATTTATTGTAACTGTTATAGGTAAAAACCAATTATGAATTCCATCTCCCGTGCCGTTACTTCTAAAATTAGCGAAATTTCTAATAGAAGGCAGCGTTTAGACGGACAGATGGTCGACGATCTCCAAGATTGTAAGTTTAAAATGATGTTTTAAATAATCCAGCATTATTATATTATAAATATATAAGACTTAATAATCATGTTTGTTTCAGTTAAGTCCGATTGGAATAGTCCTAGTACTAGCAGTTTTAACTATTACGATCCACCAACTCTTATAATTCCGGAGGAAGACTGGAGAGAGGTGAGAATTAAAATAAAGAGATTTTATAGTTATTGAAAATAATAAGTTTATCACAAATGATCTTTCCTCTTTAAATTGTTACATTTTTTGTAGACTCCCATTCTTGGACCTGACAACAAAGTTTCGCCCAACCAAAAGAGTCCAACTAACGGAATTGCTAAAAAGGTAGGTGTATTTATGATATCACTCTAGTTTTAAAACGAATTAAATGTCTCGATATTGTCAGCTTTTTTAGCCATCTGTAAAGTTTGTTTTCAGGTAACCTCTGTTGTTCGCAAGCTTTCTCCTTTTGGAAATGCTGCTCCTACTCCCAAAGAAGTCAAAACTCAGACTTCGCCCACCAATGGAGATAAGGCCGAAGCAGACAAAAAACCGAAACTTTTCAAGGATACTGTAAGTTGTGAACAATTTATTGAATTACTCACTCTAGTTTTTCAATGCCCAAATTCATTAATAACTATTGCAACCAAATATGTTATTGCTTATTTATTAAACTCTCTTCTAAGAGTGTACTGATTCATAATAAGGGTACTTCATAGTTATATTTGAAATAACTGTATTGCAAACTTGTTTGGAACTTATTTTTCAGAGGGACAAAGTTGATAAGCTGAAGAAATCATTCAAATCAAAGGACCAAGAATGTTTGATTGATACCGATGAGGAATAGTCAATGCTCGATAATTGTTTTTAGCTTATTTGTATTCCCACTTATCTTCCTTCATTTCCATATAAACTTCTTCAAACGTGTAACACTAGGCGTGAATTCCGACTATTTTATTGGTAAGTACACTCGATTGGTAGTTCAATGCATGCAATGGCTTATATTTTGTAAATAGATTTATTATGTATAATTTAGTAAACATTCTATTAGTTATAGCTTTCAAGTATGGTAAAAATACAAAACATTTATGTATCGTTCTCTATTCAACGGCAAATAATCCCATTTGTACTATTGCGCGTAGATTTCCAGTTTTTGTTTACCGTATGACTCAACGAGCAGCGAATGTTTTCTATTGTTGTATGTACTGTAAGAGGCAAACAAGCTATAGTCCGGTGTTTACAAAAAAAGAAAATAAATAGAATATAGATAGTTTTTATAGCCTTAAGTTTCTTATTTACTGTACCACATACTATCATTGTATTTATGCAACACGTAACAAATATAACTCCATGGAGAATTGTGAAGGGTCAATTAAAAAGTACTGCTAATGTAATGTGAGTGAAAAAACAATCAAAATATAGATTTGAATCAACTTTATGGTTATGGAAAACGAGAAGACAGTCTATAGCAGAAAACAAGAAATCAGTTGTACCCAGTACCTACACATATCGAGTAGCAATACCTCTTAGATGGTTTTTTTTTGGTTTGATGGTCTGGCCTTAGTACTGTAAATTATTGAAATTATTTAAATTAATTGATTTCTTAGCTCAGTGTTTGTTTGATTTGATCAAGCAGGCTGCAAAGCCGTTCTCATGTCTATATTATTACAGAATTTCTTATTCTTTATTTGACACGTGAACAGATAAGAAAAACATTTTAGCTACGTAAATTGTCGGCCGAACTTATTCCGGTTAGAAACACGTGAATTCTGGAATTTTCGATCATTGATTGTTAGGCTTCCTATTTGGAAAATGTCCAATATTATCAATCTATATCTGTAGTGAAAAACAGGTGGATATCGCCCTAGAAGATTATGTTATTTCTTAACAACAAAGAATATACTTACTATGAAGCTAGCTAGCTTCTTAAATATGGGGGACCATCTTCACTTACGATGTGTGACACTATACATCTTTTATGTCGCTAATTGTGAGCATATTCTTCACGTCCGTAGCTTGTACTATGTCTTGATGGTTAATCAAAAGATGAAACTGCGTCTCATGATTTAGTTTCTAACATTAATTGCCCGACACGTTTATCTGTCTATCGCAAATGTAACAAATCAGAAAATAATTCTATAACAGTTCCTGCATTCTGACCAAATACAGTATTTCAGCCTTACTCCCAGTTCTTTGATACCATGAATAAATAATTTGTCTCAATTAGAAGGCCTAAGAAAATGCATTAATACTGTTTTGAAGTAATTCATAACAGAAAAGGGCTTAACAACAAGTAATGATTGATTTGTGAATTGCTAACACCCATACTTGTGCACTTTTAATGAATTATCTTTCCTAATCTATAATTCTGTACATTTCTGCATAATTTCCCTTCAATAGAACAAGACCGCTGGTTGTATCTCCAATGGCGTTTGTTATCGAAATTATTCGCAAGACACACTCCAATGTTTGATAATTTGTGCTAAGTTTGATAGTATATAAGCCAAAACTCTACTGATTGCAACAGTTGGCACGACCAAATCATGATCGCGTGAGTTTTACTAACTTTAATTTCTAAATATATATTTAATATTGATTTACCTTACTGAATATAAGGCCAATCAATAAATTGTTAACTATATAGCAGCTTAATATATACTTTAGGTTAGCTTTACTTGCCCTTGTTGGTTCGGCAGCGGCCACCACTGGTCTGGATGCTATTCAGCCCATGTCTTCAAGCACCTTCAGTTGCTTGGCCCAAAACGGTTACAGCTTCTTTATTGCCCGTGCATGGGAAAGTGTTGGAAACTACGATGAAACGGGAATTGCCAATATTAAGAATGCTAGAGCTGGTTTGTTTAAATGATAGTGTTCATGTATTGAAAAGTCGTGTTTAAGCGGGATGGAAGTATGTTGATGCCTACATCTTCCCTTGTCTTAGCAGCGGTTGCGCCGCTCCAGCTAACCAGGTATGATAATAAAAAAATTTGAATTAAAAGAAGCCAGTGTAAAAACAAACGAAAAATGCACTTCAGTCATTATCAACAATATATAGTGTTGTTCCAGGTTGAAGCCACCGTTAACCGTCTGAAGTCTGAGGGCGCTGCTTTCGGTATGATCTGGCTCGATATCGAAATCTACAACTGGTCATCTGACCAGAATTCTAACAGAAACTTCATTAGCGCCATGGGAAATCAACTAAATGTATATAAACCTAGTCATATATAATATATAAGATACTTTAGTCAATGGGTATTAACTGGGGTATCTACACCAATAACAACAACTGGGCCAATATTGTTGGTATCAACTGGAACCAATGGGCTTCTAGACCTCTCTGGTGGGCGAACTACAACGGACATCAGGTTTGTGCGACAATAGGATTGCTTTAAAATTAATTCAAGACTTAAATATATGTTTGATGTTTTTGTAGTTTAAAATATTTTTACCTTTTCAGGACTACACCAACTTCGTTCCCTTCGGAGGATGGACCAAGCCAGCTATCCATCAGTATGCTGGTGATTACAAGGGACCTTGCGGTGTTGATCTTGATCTTAACTGGTACCCATAAATAATCTTGTAAATACAAATATAGTTACATAATAAATATTGTAAATGGTAATTACTTGTTATGCCAATAATATACGGAGAGTACACTGTTTCAGCAGTAGTATCATATTAAAAAATACAGGTATGATGTGGAAGAGTACGCTAAAATAGACAATGAAACCTATTTTCCCAATTTCGTCATAGTTTATTTGAATTTTTGAATCATCACCCATTGAAAAACAGCTAACATTAATTAACTTATTTCTCACTGGAAGTGATAACAATGCTTGAGGTGGTTTCTTTTGCATACTATGGCCTGATATAAATTTCATCAACTACGAATTAGTGCATAGAACCGTATCGTTTTCTGGTTCTGCTATGGCCCATTTTAGCCATGCTTATCAGTTAAATAGTGCTTGAAATCCTCAACTGGGGCTACTTTAATCGGATGGTCTCTCGGTCTGCTGTCAAAGTCTTAACGTATAAAAGGACACAGAAGTAGCGAATAATATCATTTACTTTTAGAGGAGATATGATTGCGTGAGTTTTTTCTTTACTAAATCCTTAGAGTCTCAAAATACTTTCTAACTGTTCATAAAAATTTTGAAAGACAGGGAAAAACTAGTTGCAACCCAATTGATAATAAAATATTTAGCTTTTTCTTACTGGCTCTTGTTGGCTCGGCGGCGGCCAATACCGGCCTAGATGCCATTCAGACCATGTCCACCAGCACCTTCAACTGCCTTAAGCAAAACGGATACAGCTTCTTTATTGCTCGTGCATGGGAAAGTATTGGAAACTACGATATGACCGGCATCCAGAATATCAAGAACGCTAAAGCCGGTATGTTTTTAGTGGGATTGACATTCTTGTCCTATATAATAGACAGCATTTTAAATAATTGATAAACTTGAGATTTTAGCTGGATGGGCTTACGTAGATGCCTACATTTTCCCTTGCTTGAAGAGTACATGTGCAGCCCCAGAAAACCAAGTTGAAGCTACCGTCAACAAACTGCATTCTGAAGGGGCAAAGTTCGGTATGATCTGGCTCGATATTGAGATTTTGAACTGGCCAGCCGACCAAACTCACAACAGAAACTTCATTAACGCTATGGGTAACAAACTGAATGTAAGTATATATCGCTAGAACCTGGTATGATCTTTGTTCTAGGCAATGGGCGTTAAATGGGGTATCTACACCAATAACAACAACTGGGCCAATATTGTTGGTATTAACTGGAACCAGTGGGCATCCAAACCACTCTGGTGGGCCAATTACAACGGGCATCAGGTATTTCTATTGAACCTATTGTTACTCTTATATAAATTAATACCAGACATGCAATATTTAGTATTACAAACATAAAACGATAGTTGTTTAGCCATTTGGTGTTGTTTCCAGGACTACACCAACTTTGTTCCCTTCGGAGGATGGTCTAAGCCTTCAATTCATCAGTATGCCGGTGACTACAAGGGAGCTTGCGGTGTTGACATGGATCTTAACTGGTATCCATAAATATTTTGTATTTATAACATGTATAAATTTAAAAAATTAACTACTAACGGTCTTATATTATCACATTCACTAAATTAACAAACATTTTGGCTGTCTCAGTATTTGAGATAAGGGTAAAGCTTCCTTCTGATTATATAGGCATAAGTGAAACATTAATTATTTATCAGTAGAACCTTTGAACTTCATCAGACGAGTAATAAAGAACAATACTTATGATAACACAATTTTTTTAAATTGTTTATTGAATAGTGTTTATAACAAAAATCGATCACAGTCCGCCACTTAAAATAAGTATATACATCTATTAATTGAATATGCCAGGGTCATTGTTTTTATAGGTAAACAGAAGATAGCAAAGATAATATTAATATGCATAGAACAGTAATATTATAGACAAAATATGCATTGCACTACGATATTATGCAATTTACAATTGACCAGTATAAAGTGATAGAAAATAAGTGAAAATCGCGTAACAAATGCAGCCTAACCTAAATTTTGACAGATTTATAAAATAGGAAATGAAAAAGCTAAATTAAAATAGTAGAATCGCGACAACAGTTAATTTTGAGGAATTTTTATAATTTTTCAACGGTTTGCTCAGATTCGTCTTCTTCTTCGTCTTCATATTCAGACTGAATAATCGGATGTAAGTAGAGGTTATTCGGTCTATTAGGGGCGGGTGACAATGGAATCATTTCAGCCGAAGGTGTGTCTAGGTCCTGTGCAGAACTACGACGAAGACGTGGTGGTCTTCTACCAACAGTACCTCCATCACTGTCTGAGGAACTGTTGAGAGTAAAATGCTCCGATTCTGAAAACAACGTGCTAAATAAAAACATGAAATCGAACATTCGTACAAGTAACACCGTTGCATACCGTCTTTTGAAGGTCTGCCAATAAACCTATGAGTTCTAGTGATTTTCTGCTTCCAAAAAAAACTAGAACTTTTTTTGTGTTTCTAATAAAACTCACCGGCTAGTGTGGGTCTTTCAAAGTTTTTGAGCATTTCCGTCAGTGGTTTCCTTATGCTTCTTCTTGAATGTAAGGTATCGTCATCGCTCACTTCTGTTATCACGGACAGCGGCGCGCTTGTGGTAGGGCGTGGGGCCAAAGAATTCATTGAAGAACCAACTGGAAGGTAAAGAAATTGGTTTGATATAGTAACCTAAAATAATGGTTCAAATAATTCAAAAAAAAAAATGTTTTTAAATCGCCTTGTAGAACTATCCATCTTTTTTACTAATGTTTTCTTACTTACCAGACCGTAGCCCAGTAGGAGTTGGTGCAGCAAGTGTTTGTCCGCCAGAACCATAATCATTATTGCAACCAAACGGCCAAGGGGATCTGCATTTAATATTACTTTATTTATATTAAAGAAGTTTCTACCTGTTCTTAGTGTCAGAAGGTGTTAATAGTTCACTATTACAGGGTGAGTTTGAAAAGGGTCTGAATTTCGAACTAAAAAAAGAAGTATATAGTATAATTCTTGATTTCTACCTTAGCGAACTGCGGCTGAGAATACTTTCGGAGCGAGCAATTGATGATTTTCTCTTTGCTCCCATTGCTGCTTTAGACATAAATACAGAAAGCACTGGTGGAGCTGCTTGTGGGGCCTCTCCGTGACCACTAATTATCACTAAAATAGAAGTTTAATGATAGAAAATATATATAATAACTAAAATAAAACAATAAGTTATATTTTCTAATTATGTGGAAAACGCACTTGTACTAATACGATGTGTTGATTTCCCTCTAGCTAGGGATCCATCTGGACTTTCTCCATCACTTCGCCAGCGAATATTTGGGTTGACATCCAGACCTTTAAATCCTTAAGAAGAAACGTTACTATATATTGGGCTAATCTGGCTACCTCCATCGCTTTCAGTTAAAATCTTTGGTTTCTCATCTTCCATAGGATGCACAGGGACTGGCGCCTCCTGATCAATCAGCTGCAATGCCCAGAAATACTTATTTTCAAAACGAGTCTAAAATGAAATGTAGCCCCGGATATGGAAACAAGCAAACCTGCACAATGGCAACACACATTGACATCAGGCCCAAGCCGACAAAGTAAAAAATGAAGAGCACTGCAAATTGTTCCGTTATACTATATTAACTTTCGAAAATTTCCATTGTTTTTGAAAGGCAAATGCAAAGGAAAGTTTAAAGTATAAACAATGTTTTTAATATTAAAAACAATATTGAAACACGTGCTCTCTGCTCTTGAAACTGTTGTAACACTTACAACAATTGTATTTAGGATGTGTTGGTATAATATCTCCTAAACCAATAGTGCTCATTGATATAAAAGTAAAATAGAAAGCCGTGAACAGGTCCCATTCTTCCCAAATAGAGAACACCAAACTACTAATAATGATGAAAATGAAGACAATTGTTATTGCCAGCGGCATCGGAAATGTCTCTTCTAAGGCCAACTCTTTTTTCACATCTTCCTGAAAACGTTATCTTACAAATATATGCAATGAAGCAATGTATCCAATAAATTTCCATAGTCTATATATTTATCAGTTTAATTAGTTTATGCACTACCTGTATTTTTAGATTAGCATCGGACTTATGATACTCTTCTACTTCTAAAGATGCTACTGATTCAATAGTTGCCGCTCTTTCTAAATTCTTGCGACTCAGAAGAAAAACACGAACAACTTTTGGTGCTGAGAGCAGAGATCTAAAATATTTCTTTATAGAAAAACAATGAATAAGCTTACATTTTTGCTTTCAGCCATACTTTTTGTACTCGTCGGAACATTGCTTTTCCGATAATGTTAAGAATCACCAGCATTAGTGGAATTCCAGCAAGTGCATATATTATTGTTACAACTCTGCCAGCAATCGTTTCACAGGCTAAATTTCCGTAGCCTGTAAAGTAATTATAATACGAAGTCACAGATTCTAATATCATTTATTGAGCGGTTACGCGGTTACGCGGAAACATAGTAATTGTTGATTAGATAAAATATACCCAAGACAGGTTAATTTTTCTAACAGATTCCATCGAAAACGTTCTATTTTCCGTGTTGGTGTATTTGAAAGAGTTTGTAAACTTAGTCGACTTTTGGCTAATATTTTACAACTTTATATTGAGTCAAACCAGAAAGAAAAGTTGTCTAAAAAATAATTTGGTTTTCACCTATTGTGGTCACAATTGTTCCGGCAAAGAATACAGCGTTCCAATAATCCCATCCCCAACCATCCTCTAATCCATAGTGAGTTTTGAATACTTGGTCATACTCTTTAAGAACTTGGCTGACTTGTGTGTTACAAAGAGAATTGTTGTGTGACAACTGTAGATCGGCTGTGCTATCATTTATTAACTAAATTAAGTATTTATTATTATAATTATTTCCAAATGCTCATTACCCTCCGAAAGCAGTCCGATTCATAGAGACCTCTCACTATTTTCAGAGAATAGACTAAATGTCGATCACGATGAAACTAAAATCACCAAACTAGCTTCTTATGAATTGAAGGTGGGAGTAATTGGCCTAAAAATCGGGTCTGACACAGGCTTTAAATGCCCATCCTAGATCAATTGGGTTTTGAAAGATACCATATGTATGGTTCAAAAAAGGCACAACCACATACCGCATTTCTAGCCTGCTGTACCTCTACGCCATGCTCTTGTTCTAGATATTGAAAAATAAAACCACCCAATAAAACATATGTAACCAGAATAAATAAATAAACGAAATGTTTTAATCCTGAAAACAATATTAAGCGTAGCCGAGTTTCTGCAACATACCGAAATATCGGTAACCAAATCGTCCCACGCGCGATGTATAGGTCCACAAAGTGTCTCTGGTACTGTCAAACCTGAACAAACGTTCTAGAAAAACTATCCTTTCTATTAATAAAATATAATTAAACTATTGTTTATATATCTTACTACTTACTTTATTTCTTCTTTTACACTGGGTTCAGTAAAATCAAATGTTAGACCCCCGGGGCTGAGAGGGGGTTTTCCATCTACAGTTGGTATGTGAGAAAACACCGTAGAAGCTCGATCAACGGTTACTTGCCTTGAAAAAATGTTAATACTTTCCTTTGATTATAAATTTTTAAACAAAGCTACATGCTTTAAACTAAATATCATCACAACTTATTAAACACAACATTCAGCTAACTTACTTATACTATCATGTTGAATCTAAAGACTAATTTATAATATTTTCTTTGATAAATTTAATAAATCTACCTCGATGGCATTATCCCTGATGGCGGTCTTCCCGTCGGTGTACAAGATTCCATTATGTCCAGGTCATTTTGGCTAATAAACATAGAGTTTCTGTACTTCATACGACAGAACTTCTCCAGAACCTAAAACAAACGAAACTAATATAGTTGCACAAATACCTGTACAAAGCATTGAAATCGAATTTTAATATTTCAACTAGTTTTTTTGCAATTCTTACCTTTTCGAAGGTTTAAAAGCAGTTATTCGCGCATTGCTACACTTTCCGAACTCTAATTTCAAAAATATTGTAAATAGATGTTTGTGACTAGCAATGTGATTTTCTAATATTGTTCTATACCTTCATGGCTTCTTGCGTTTGCACTTCATCTAGGTTATTTCGCCCTCTTCGAATCGCATTCCGTCGCATCGTGTGGTTCGGGAGGGAAAACGCCTATATTATATAAATTTAAATTAATATGAGAAAATACTAAAACAAATAACAAAACACAAAACTAGCAAGTACAGTACACAGCATGCTTGTCAATCATTATATTACACATCAGTTTTTCTCACCTTTTACCAATGCATATTTGGCAGATATAGATTGTTCATGTGACACAATCGAACAACGTTATGTTTAATAATAATACAGTACTTTGAATCAAATCGGTGCGCTAATCTACTTCTTAATGTTTTGAAATAGAACTCTGGAAATCACAGCACAAAAAACATATCTGATCAAAATTGCCAAAGTCCTTTCCCGGTCGTAGGTGGATAAAAGAAAATATATGCATATGGGAAAATGATGTTGTGACATAAAACTAATTAAGGAATAATTCATAATTCTCAAACAGCTTAGACTTTACATTTTAGCTATCCAAAAACTGCATTTTCAAACCATTGTGGAAAGTTTAACCCGAACTTTTCTAGACAAAAATTGAGATATTTTCCCCCTTGATGACATAAACATCACAGACCTGCAGGTGCGACGTTCAAAAAGATTCGAAAACAATGAAAAAGTGGAGCACAAGTGTGAATAACAGAAAAATAAAACCACACATAGTCGCAAAGTAAAGCAAATTTAAAAAAAATTAACTTTCCCAAATATTTTGGACCAATTTAGTTGCACAATCTGACAGACACACATGTGACGAGGAGACCGAACTGTTGAACAAAGACATATAGTTAATGGCATAGAGCCAAGTGACCAATGACTAAAAAAGCTCTACATATTTAAACTTTAGTTCAAAAAATGTGTTCATTTGCACATCTTGCAAACCAGAACAAATATTACTATGTTGTAAGTAAGTTCGGGACAGAATCGGCACCGTTTGTTCTTAACTTAGTCAAAAACGACTACATTGTTGATTTGTGAAAAGAGAATACGACATGCTTAGAAGTATCGGTTGACTTACGCTCAATGCGCGTCTCCGCTCCTCGATAGCATCTAGCTCAGCATATAATAGAGAACAATTGGAAAAACTAAATCGATTTTCCGAATTGTACATATTATGATGGAGTAACAACAGCACATTAATTGGCTGTTATGAATAAAATCTGTGGCAACAGGGTTGGGGGCAGTGAGGGGTTGGCCGCGCCGTCTTATATGATTCACAGTTCAAAAGAAGGCAAGGGTTAAGAAGAGTACAGATATGAAGGCAGCGACCCGACCAAGACAAGAAAGGAAAACAATGTGAAACAACCAACTACCCATGATTTATGCCAATCTTGATATTAAACTAGAATTCAGCACTAGTCAACAAGTTGCTTGATCAACAGCGTCGAGAAATTCTCCAATGTTCGAAAAACGCAAAGTATTTACTAAGTTATTAAAAATGTATATAACATCGGAGAATTAAAAAAAACATGGACGTGCCCAGGTATGTTGTGCAGGGTTCTCGCCCCAAGGGTTCATGAAAATTTTAAAATAATAAGAGGATATGCTTTCGTTTTTATGAGCTTAAAATTCCTTTTTTTTATTCTAATGGACATTAGGGTATTACTGGAACAAGGATATTATGATAGAATTCGCAAAAACAAATAAAGAGGTGTAAACTCTAGAGGTAAATTAAAAGGCAACCTTATTATAGATCAACTTGGGGGAATAATTCGTGTTATAAACGAGAACTGGGTTTTATTTGTATGGTAACGTAAAGGCGAATCTGATGATTTGAGTCAGTTTTTGCTTTCAAAAGGGGGGTTGGGGTGGGGATTGCTGTCCTGGCAGTGTTCGCAAACAGTGCTTCACCATGACGAAACATAACCACAAATCCTCTCAAACAGAATGATATGGCAGTCTCGGCATGATAGAACAACTTTTCTCTAGTCGGTTCTATGTTATCAAGTTAGCAACGATTTCAATGTTTGTCTGATACTTGTGTTTGTAAATAAATATTCATTGTATTTCTAACAAAAAAGTAAGGTGCTATTAATTGATTTCAATTCTTGCGTAGATTGCAGCATTGTTGATGAACATTTTCGGAATGATGTGCTTTTTACGTTACGTAATCATTTGTAATGTAAATATCATGAAATCAATACTATCAACAAACCTCGCTGACAATGGAAATCATTTTAATTGTTCTGATTGATATTGCTATGGTTTATGCTATCTTTAATTAGTCGTTTTTTCTAGCTATTGCCGAAGTCTCATTAAGTACTATGCTCTCAGAACCTATTTTACTATTGTATAACATACCATTTATAATAATAATAATATATAAATGAAGTATCAGCATATTCTTTGCTTTGATACGATCAATGGAATATGTGGTGTGCAGAGGATCCTGCGCCCCCACACGCACTTAATCCAAATTTCAAATATCGCTGTACCGCACAACAGGAAAACGTTTAGAAAAGCTCAACTTTACTTTTAAAGCTGTGTTTCTTACTGTTTTTGTTTTTAACTAACTATACAGTCTGACTTAGTTTACTTTTGCTATACAGTTTAAATTTCATCATTCTTAATCTTCATTGTTGAATTGTACTCGAGGCAATTCCTGCATCCTCATTAAACCTTGCACATCTTTCGTAATTTTTCTTACTTCTGACACCATTCAGGCAAATTTTTATTTCAAACAAAACAGCTAAAATCACAGACAATCAAAAGTTGACTATTTTTCATAAATAAATATATAAACATAAAACTAATAGTAATATAGCTAGAATTATTATCTTATTATTGTAGCTTTATTGAACTCTTTTACACTGGGATTGTGAGAAGAAATGCCATAGTTTGGAATTTATTTATTAACACTCAGTTGTATATGCGTTTATATAGAAACTTAGAAGGGAATCGGAGAAGATAGGATTATGACTTGCGTTTCACGTAATCAATAGGTAAGCATTATGGCATAGCTACACCGGATAACATAGACCTCCCAGGGTGGTATCGAATCACAGGGGAGGGCCACCCACTTAGAGGAAGGGTTCCGCGACCGTACTATACTAAATCACATTTGATCTGTCACACTTCCACAGGCTAGATTTGGCTAGCTCGATCCCGTGCAAAAAGGGGGAACCTAGCCTCGGAGGTAACATTAATAGAGAACATTTTAAACCGTTTAAAGACCATACGAAGAATTAGGTGCAAATGGGAGCGAGCAGAAAACACAACAAGAAATTACATATATGATAATAATTAGTATAATAATAATAATAATAATAATAATAATATTGCAATTAATTGCGTTTATTTCTAGCAGCTTTGAACCAAAAGAAGAGAATCGCCCAATCTTCTCATAATAAATAGATATTCGCCACTGGAACTGTGAGCTGCGTTCGGTATTTTATGGGTAAACGGTTGACACTACGATAAAACGGGTACGGAGAAGCCAACCAAATGACTTATGATGGTAGAATCGCAAAATTAAATTTAAAAGAGCTAGAATTAATTCGAATCATTATGAATCGCGATAGAACTGAAAACCAAAACTCACAAATCAAATAATAATAATAATAATAATAATAAAACAAATATAAAGAGAACTAGCGAATATCTGGCAAGCTAAAAACAAAATTGGTAATTGAATAGAACAAATTATTATATATGGTGGTCCAGCCGACGTCAGAAAGGAAATGGTATGTGCCCACACAGAGGGAAAGTGAAGGTTGTATTACAACCCCGTGGCAGTAGTTGCAATCGGGCCAGCAAGAGGAACTAAAAAAATAACGCTGTCATTGTTACAAGGTATAAATAAGAGGTATGATATTCTAATGTGCCTTTGCATTTCATACAAAACATTAGTAAATACGTAGCACTGCTTTGTATAACATAGAAAATATATTGAAAATTTCAGATACAGGGTCTACATTATTGAATTAATGTAGGTAACTTTTCCTTTCAATTAGTACCTTCTGACTGGCAGCTAGGCAGCTCATTTATCTTATGTTTTTGTTGAAGATTGAGAAGAAATCCACTGCGCAATTCGTTCATCTTACAATATACCGAACTGGAGTCCGGAAACAAGTGTCTGCGGTCTTGACATAAGTTTTGAATTGCTTCTTCTGCAAAGTTATGTTTGAGAACCAACTTTTTGAATGAAACTTTATAGTATATATAGTCTATAACAAACCAAAGACCGCAAAGCGCGGTGGTATAAGTAGGCTTCCGCAATTGCGTATTTGTCCTTTTCTGGATATGATACAAAATAAAACTAGTTCCACAATATTACCCAACACCGCGCACTGCAGTCTTCTTTTTATTATGGACTATATATATATATATATATATATATATGAACTTTGTTCCATTCTAATATTTACGTCACATGAGTTATCGTTGTTTATACTTTTATGATTCTGAGAAGATATTGCTAATCTGCGTCACTCATTACTCACCACTGGGATGAACCCCAAAAGACTTCATTAGATTTAGTATTAAATGTGTTTTCTCAGCCTCTACACTTCCAGTAACAAGTAAATGACTTTGTATGGGAACTTCGCCATTCTACAAGAAGAAATAACTAACTATGCTGAACAAATTGTTTCTGAATATTGTACCTGAAAGTTTTCAGGGAAGAAAACTGTCTTTTCTTTGTCAACGATAGTATCTGGAGGAAACATTACCAGCTTAGATGCGGGATTACTGCTTGACTTTTGAATCGATAACGGCTGAGACAACAGCTGCCTAAAACGTAAAAGTTTCAAAGTGATCGACGTGTCTAACTGACGTTTCATCTTCGCACCAAGCGCCCTCAATCACCTCAGAACAGTCGGAATGCCCTGAATTAAAAAAACTGAAACACCGGCTCTCATAAAGCACTAACTTTTCTTGATTCCAATGTTCGAGCCAATAATCTCCAACTGTGCCGGTCTACCTCTTTTTCTGAAATTCGAAAAAACGAGCATTTTTATACATTTTCAAAATTTTCTAGATGTCAATAAAAACAAAATAATGATTGCATGGGGCTGAGAGACAATATTCGAAATTCGGTTTTTTGCTGCTACAAGATAATTCAGATCTAGCATTTATTGTACCTGTTGGCTCTTTGCATCTTGCGATGTCCTTCATCTACAGAAGCTGGTCTGCTGACTAGTGGTCTAGCTGCCGTCGGATGGGGATCCCGCATAAACGAGTGAAAGATTGCCGACTTTCTACTAGGAAAGCGTGGAAGATATTGGGCAATCTGCGGAACCTGAAATAATAACTCATAATTTTAATTAGTTATTGTTCTAGATTAGTTAAGTTGTTAGTTTTTTGCAAGTACATGCAAACTATTGCTGAAGCGTGGTATGATTAGGAGTCCACAAATAACCGAGAGCAACACATTACACTTTTGAGGCAGGGGGGGGGGGGGGGGGGTAACAAAGCGATTGACTGCGGTGTACCCTCCAAGCTCACTACACTCTGCGAACATGTGCACTTTGCATGAGATATCACAATCAAAACCGATTAATGACAAACGGAAGCTATATTAACGGGTGTTACGATACACACAGAAAGTTGCATTCTAGGTTGACTTAGCGCATTTTTGCAATTGGAATTTAATATCTATAATGATGTCTATCACATGCATGCGTGCTCAAAGAAATATCAAATAAATTACTAATCCTTTCAGTTTACATGGTGATCATTAGTCGCCCACTCAGAAAACCAGCAATGTTGATACATAATGTAAATTGGAAGGGGCGCGCATAGAGGACTCATAAAATAAACTAACCAATTCTTCCAACGGCCGCTTCTCTTTAAGACTTTTCCAAGTGTAGTGCAACAATGTATTAAATTGTTGTTTCTGATGTTTAACAATCGTCCATTTAAGTATAATGTCGGGGCTGGGTTTCTGCAGTTTCTCACAGGTAATCTTCCTCGCAGATTCAGAAACATCGATATAATGTTTATTGAATACTTCTCGATCCCATTCCATTATATTGCTGTAAGACTCCCACTCTCCCTCATACATGTGGTAATATAGTCGAAGATGCATCAAATAATCTCGCAAAAGTTCAGGGGCTTCCGGCCAGTTGTACCTCTTCAGTATGGAATCCGGTATCGCCATAGGGTTTAGAATATTTTTCTCTCTTGAGAAGTCGATCTTATTGCTGTCCTTTGGTCCAATAAACGTTGAGTGTAGAACTGCATAGGTTGTTTGAATGCAGGACACTATGGCACCTCTCTGACTACTCGTGAACAGTACTGAAAGTCCACTAATAAATCCTAACGGTATTTCTTTAGGTGGCGGAAATATTTGGGTGTTTTCTTGTAAAGCCAGCTGATCGGCTTTCATCTTCTTTGACATTTTTCTACGGGGTGTTTTCGGTTCCTTTCTGCGCCGTATTTTCTTGGTAGGCGTCCATATATCATTGTTTACAAATGTGTCAACGAAGAATGAAGATAAGTTTGGATATCTCTGTCGAATGCTTTTCTTGATATCTTCGAATTGATTGGTAGGATCTGTAGTGAAGGTCGGAGTAGGCAAACTAGGGCATGCGTGAAATACATTCAGGAGTGGTGATCGGAAAACAGAGGATGCAATTTTGTTGACGGACGACACGGTTCCAGTTGCCGTTGGTTGTTTGGGAACAGCAAAACTATTAGTATTTGAGGTTGGTGCAGCAGGCATATACGGAGCAGGTTGGTTAGTTGTAAGTCGGTTAGGTATAGCAACACCGTTTTTTTGCATATGAAATGGTACCGTTGTATGCAGAAAACTTGGAGACGCGAGCCACTGAGATAGCGTTGTTGTTGGGATTATAGGTGGTGTTGATGGAACTCTCTAAAACAAATATATATTATAACAAGAGTATAATAAGAGTAATAAGAGGTATCTAGCGTCGTATCCTGGAGAGAAGTGGTTCTAAGAAAAATGAATGCACTTCGAAAAAAAGTTCCGTTGGTACATCTTTTCCATCCAATTGGATATAATACCGCTGCTTCCCAGAAAACTGCTTTGCAAATCTAGCTATTACCATAAATAGATTCTACTTTATAATCATTACCTGCTGTCTATCGGAATGTGGAAGCACCAGCCAATCATCTCGGGGTAGGAAATATCCCATATCTTCAACAGTAACCTTGCATTCACAATTTTTCCACAACGTGCCAGGCCTCGAACTAAAATACACTGATTTCAACAGTTTTTTTCTGCTTCGAGTTACCAAGGTGTCGTCGGAGCTGAAGGTATCATGGGAGTTGAGCAGCGGGAGCTCCAGGGGCTGCCACTTGAATGCAAAATACTAGCTACTGGTTGCAAGAAGGTCTAAATAACTGGCAATGAATTGTTTAACACTCGAATTCATTTTTGCGTTATCAAGAAGTACATGAAATAAATTATGCTAGTTTAGTTTGCAATGTAAATTAAGTAGAACTATTTTTTGTTTGCCTTTCATAATTCGCTTATTTATAATATTTAGTATCCTACCCCATTTGGACTACATCCGAATGCACTAACTGGTCTCGATGTTGGTGTGACAGCCGGTGTAAACAACGGTGTTGGTGACGGCATTAAAGGTAGAGGTCGGGGAATCCGAGTGCTCACTGTCTTTTTATCGTACACATTACCAAACTAAATCATTTTGTTTGAGTTTGACTTTTCTATTATATTCACCTTCCGTGCCACCTGTTTATATGGATACATTCCTCCGACGCTGAGGTTCTCCCAAACATAAAAGAGAATTTGGCAGTTTATTTCACGATTGCTGAAACACCTTCGATACAGTTGCCCCTCGTATATATGCTTACAGTTGCGGAAATTTTGCTTGGAGTACGGGGCCGTAGAATGCAACAAACACGTGTAATGGTTCCATATAACCAAGCATTCCAAGCTTCTGCAAAATGTCCAGTTAGTTCTGTATTTTCTTAGAATATTTGTTTCTTACCACGATTTCATCGTATATTTGCATTTCGGACACTACTCTCATCAACGACCGCACAATCTTTTCACCTTCTTAATGACTGGGTTATCTAACTTATTCTAAATGTACATACCTGTTTTGTAGAGCTCAGGTTCTTTTAAATTGTCATGTTTATTGTTTTTACACAGATCGATAGTTTTAAGCCAATTGTCTACATTCTTGAACGATGTTTCTAAAAATCGAGTGAGCTTAATATTATTTTTATTTATATTACCGCTCGTATCTTGCCCATTCGTATGAGTATTATCCGATGAATATTGTGTATTCTCTGCGTGCTTTTGAGTCGTCGAAGATGAAAATGCTACCCCTAAATGTATATTTTATCTTTTAAACAGATTTGGGAAAACGCATCGATTTTGTGACACCCCGGGCAAGAAATACCAATACATGTTTATTTTCTAGGGTGGTCTTTATATTCCACTAACCAGTACTGCTAGCTCCGTTTCCGTTGGTAGTTGGTGCTCTTCCGGCGATTCCTCCGTTGCCATTAGGATCATCATCAAGGTCGTTGTCGTCGTCAGAATCACCGCTTTTTTGACAAACCGAAAGCGCTTAAAATAAGTAATGTGAAAATCTGCATTCCTATTTACTATGGATTTACGTTTAATCAATTTTGTTGCCACTTTGCTACTTCTAAACCAATAAGACAAATTCAGTTTTAAAAACGCGAAACGAGCTATGCTACATTTTTCTGTCAAATAAAAGGCAGTTTGTGGTAACTCATCTTACATCTTACCATCATCGTCATCCTCGTCATCCTCTTGCTCCTGGTCACCCTCATCGCTCTTTCCAGCCTTCCTCTCGTCACCGTGATTATTATTGTTATTATTTAGACTCTGTGAGGCCTGTGCACTCATCTGTTGTTGTAGAAGATGCAATTGCAACTAAACATCAACAGTAAACAAGAAACTAAATGTATCGGTTATATCAGCTTAACAGCTATTTCTCTTAATTGTTTAATTGAATACCTGTTGTTGGAGAATGGGAGCGGCAGCTAGCTGAAATAGCTGTGGATTTAGTTGAAACAAAGGATTGTTCAGAAGCGGGTTCGGTGTTGATGTCTAAAATAAAGAGTGTCCTAAATTCAGTCCGTATGTTACGATTTGCTTACATCGGAGGAACTGACTGTGCTAGTAGTCGGCGCAACACTGGTTAAGGACGAGGGAAACGTTGGCATTTTGGGGAACACAGGGGTAGATAATCCAGACAATGATCCCGCAGTACTGACCGTTGATTGTGGCAGTGAATGTCTTGATTGTGGTATTGTGAATGGTGACACGAGACTAGTGCTGGCTGTACCTGTAAACATAATTTATAAAACATAATACAGATCCTGCTCTTTTTATAAACATTTATTTATATGTTGCCTATTGTTAATATTTGATCAATGGCACATACTCTTGTAGAACGGGCAGTTTACAATTGCATGTCATTTTGTAGAATTATTTCTTTTATGACCAGTCTGTTTTGTGATAATGTCAACCATACACAAAAGTGTCACAAGCCTGGTACCGTAAACGTTTAGCTTTGATTGTAATAAACTGATTGCTGCATTGGTTTGCAACAACTTTTTATTACGTAAGCCACATGCGCGCCGCCATGTATTTTAGTAGATTTACTCTAGGAAGAAGTACTATTGTTGGTAAACCATCTTGAAATTGAGCTATTGTCGTTTGAAATAAAGTAAAACATACTGAACATACCACTTGCTCTGGTGGCAGCAATCTGCAAGACGCTGGCTAGATCAGTAGTTGGATTGTCTAATCGGTCATCCATCTCGTTACCGGCCCAATCCATCTGACTGGTACCTGAATAGAATTCACTCCAATAGATAATCACTAAATATGAACAGATGCCAAACGAATTTTAATTTTACTATTGAAAACCTGGTGGTTTATAAGAGAGGTCTACTAATGGAAATCGACCGCTTTTCTGAATCAGTCTTGAATGGCAACAAAGAATTTGTGAAGAATCGAATATATATGTTTCTTATTATAAATGGAAACAATAGCAAAGCGTACGAGGTCGGCGTCGGCGGAAAACGGTATCGTTGTCCAATTATTTTGAATCTTTTTGTTGGAGAAATTTAATTTCAATGGTCTGAATAAAACTGCTTCACTGACGCGAAAGGTATGGTTCGAAATTGAAAAATAAATTAGATATTTACAGGTTATAGTTGTATGAAAGTAGCTGGGATGTTGACAGGTACTTTCAGAAAATAGGCTGATCCTTTTAATAAAACACTTCAATTGCTATAATACAGCTCAACCTATAGTGGAGGGCTCAAAAAACAATTCCGCTACTATTGCGTTCAGTGAATTTGAGTAAAGCAAGTGTTAGCCTGCAGTTTTAAGCAAAGGAGCATATTAGTCTTAGAGCCACGACATTTGACATTTAACTGTATTATGCAAGATAACTACGCTAATTGTACTTGGTATTTATGCAAGTAAAAACTAAATAAAAGCATTGATGCAAATGAATATCTTACACATGTCTGCAGTTTATGAATCGCATACGCTCTACTTGAAAATTTTACATTTATCAGCAACTGGATCAGCTCATTTGTATTCCAGACACAAAATTTCGTTAGTCTCGGTCATATTTAAGAAAACGTAAAAATAATGTCTAGCTCTTCCTGCAAAATAGAACACCTTGAATTAACTATGTTACATATCTATGTTCTGAATAGATATTGCAACCACCAGTACAACAGTCTCAATTAACGTTGACACACCTGAACTACCTGGAGATGGATCACCGTGTCCTGGTTTGGCTTTTAATGAAAGATGGCGGGAACAGTAACCTCGACGCTGCGATTCCTAAAATTGGTTTTATGAAAATTTAAAAGAGACAATTAGGTGAAGCAATGTTTTCTAATAAGAGTGGTTATATCAGGGCTATTTAAAGAGAAAGACAAATAATTTTATTGCCTGTTGTTGGGTGGTACTTTGTCAATAATAAATTACAAACCTTATTGCATCCTTCCTTGGAACAGAGTCTTCTCCACTGTTTTCCGTTAAATTTCTTTCGAATACCACCGGGTGTGGTAACTATTTCTCCTTTTCGATAGCGTTGCTGAAAGGAAACGGTCTCCTGTAAACTCTTCCAGCATACCGCCAGATCAATTCGAATTGGAGCAGGTAGACCCGAAAAAGCTTGCGATGAGTGAGCAACTTCATCTTCAAAGTTTTCCGGAGGGGGCATAAAAATTCGGTTAGGTTGGACCTTAAAGCAGATAAGATAAAATTAATAATAACAAACAACCACCTTAGGCAAAATTGGATAAGCTAATATATTTTCAGGGCGGGAAGTGGGTGGTAACATCTGTAACAAGCTGATATTAGCAAGATAATCTAGCTAGAACTTACTGAGGGTAAATGGGTGGGTGGTCTAGTGGACGCAGAATCGTCATCACTATCAGAACCATGAGAACGTTTAGAAGAAGATGTAGACGTTTCAGCAACACTTGGTAGGGTACTTCTTACAATTTGCGGATTAGGGTTAAACGCTGAATCCGAATGGATTCTGCTAAAATTCATGTTATCAATATTTTATCAATAAATTGAATGTTTATTAACATATTATTCTAATTATAATTGCTTACCCTAGTGCTTGTTGCCTCATTGTCACCAATTGTTGTTGTCGCACCAATGCGAGAAGTAGGTCTGCCGTTAGCACGTTCTGTGCTGGATTAGGCAATTGGGGCGGCGGAACCACCGGAGGTGAAATCAGCATCGGTTGCGCTGGTGTTACCGCGCTAGTACTCGGCCTAAACATATTCATCAAATTGCTTAGGTTGGAAGGAATCAGGGACGGGATTTTTTGTTCGAAAATTTTTTGATTTTTTGAGTTTTTTTGGGTTTTCGTAAAAAAAATTTTGTTCGATTTTTTGACCAATTGTTGACTCAAAAAAGTTTTTTGACAAAATAATTTTTTGTCCCATCCCTGAAAGGAATCTAGGGATTTTTTAAATAAATGTTCCCTTTGTACTTTGCCTTCATTTAGCTTAAACATATTGAGCTGCTAACTATGATTCTATCTTATGTAAAACCGTACGCTTGTTCATTGCTGCTCCGGGCCTCCTGCATGGCTGATACTTCTTCGTGCCAAGGCGGTCGCAGGTCTCGTAGCGACGCTCTCGATACGCTAGACATTGTACCCTCAAAGGTAGGCCGAACCTGTAATCATTCATTCCTAGTAAACTCATAATTGAATAGAATTAGTTGTATCATCAGTTGTCATTTTTTTCATACTTTGGAATTTTTAAGTTTTTTGTTTGTTTTTCAATTTCATTAAGTTAAAATTATCCTAGAGCTAAGGGATTGAGTTCAATGTTCAAATTCCATGAGCCTCTAAAGCCTATTTTGTAAGGGATGATTCAGGCTTTATTGGGTCAGACACCAAAATCCTAAATATTAAGACCAACTACGTTGTCTAATCGGTTACGTAAGGAATGAATTTGTATATTTACGGGTAAAAGTTCATCGGAGAGACCACCTACCACGTAACGCGGTGGATTCCCCGTGATGGACATAATCTCAGCAGTTTGGTAGACGGGACTTGTAGGTGATAAACGAACACACATAACTCGCTTACTTTTAACCTAAAGATAATAAATCTAGCATTTAACGCAAAATATAAATACCGAAGATATTGATGGCGCCTGATCAGCTATTATCATCTGATTATCGTTAAGAACCTCATTGTATCGTTCCTCATCACCGTTGTCAAACTTAAATAACTCATTACTACTGTATTATTTATAGACACTCACCCTAATAGTTAAATGCCTATTATCATGAACAGTCCTAATAGAACCCGGATAGTATTCTCCCGTTGGTACCCGTGCCAGAATGCGTGCACCGACCCAGTCGGCTAGATTAAAACTCTGCGAATCCGCTGAAATCAATAAAATAGTTTTTATCAATATAGTTGTTTGTATTAATATAGTCCATAACAAAAAGAAGACTGCAGTGCGCGGTGTTGTGCAAGGTTTGTAAAATCGCTCGTTCTGTGACAAAATTGGAAAACTATTATATGGTTCGATGCGCAATTTTTTGCTTGTTTTCGGAAAAATATTACTGTACTAGTTTTATTTTGTATAATATCTAGAAAAAGACAAATACGCAATTGCGGAAGGCTATGTATACCACCGCGCTCTGTGGTCTTTGGTTTGTTATAGACTATAGTATAATGTGGACCACCTACAAGGAGAACTAGATGCAATATTTAGAGAACGCAGAACATCAGAAGGATGAATAGAGGACGTGGAGGGGAAACGAAAAACATTTGATATGATTGAGGCGGCCGGTGTCACTTCTTCTGAAATCATTTGGAATAAATAATTCCTGCGGATTTGAGGGGGCGGTCAGAACTCATAACTTTCTTAGAGCAACATCGACACAATTATCAGCTTAATAGCTGTATTTTAATTCTTTTTTATTCACAAAACTGCAATTAATTAGATGAGGAAGAATGATTGCACTACTTTCACAAGCATCGATAAACATGAATGCTAGATGGTAAATCCAAGGGACGTTCGTTTGTTTTGAAGCAGTCTGTTTATTGTTATACGACTTTTCGTTTATAAGTCTCAAATTTCGATTGAGGCTCCGTTTTGTTTATGTTCCACTCACGGCTTTCAGACGTATCCTCTGCTGTGGCCTGTGAATAGTCTCCATTGCCATTGCCAGTTTTTTGTCCCTGAAGGTATACTGTATAAACTGCTGCGAGACCCGGAGAACGTACACTTGCCGCCAACTCTTTACTGTCCATTGTACGAGAACAGTCAACTCTCTCTAAAAGAGAACTATTATTGGTTAACAAATTACAACAATCCCTAGTTTGTAGATAATATTCCATTGCAATTCTGATTGACTTTTCCATGTATGCATTTATTAATAACCGCGATATGATTGCTTCTTACATGCTTTAAAGGCAGCAATTTTTTGTCACTTCTGAGCGCCGCTGCTGCCAGCCGGCGCATTAATAAAAATTCTGCGCCTTGCACCTGCGCCTTGGTTAGTCAACATTGCAAGAAACATAGTTGACCGTTGAGTTTGCATTTTCTTTTCCTCTTTTTTGCAAAACTTTAGAAAAAATATAAAAGCGGTAAGATTCGAAAAGAGGTTTCAGAGTAACCGAAAATTGTTTAATGGAACAACTTCATCTCTGTAGAAGAAAAGGCAATAGATGCTCTATTATACATAAAAGTAAATATAACAAACACACCTCTATAATATCTTGTCTGAGCTGCAACATGGGAAGTCTCTACTAGTAGGACTGCACAGCAACCCACATGATCCCCCTAGACGGGACCTAAACAAGAAGTTATAACAACGACTGTCGGGTTCAAAATGAATGAAACTAAGCTAAATGGGAAAAAGTTGCACTGCATAATGTACATCAATAAAACAATTGCTTTTTGTCGTTACACGTATTCAATAATGGATAGTACGCATTTACATTCAGCACAAATGTATGTGGAAATATTTATTGATGAGAGTTTGTGAAGAAGCTGTGGTTTATCAGATTCGAACTTTATATATTCAACAAAAGTATATTAGGCGAGAAATAACTGCACAAGTGCTCAATATCATGAGACACTATATCAGAATGTATAACTGAATGAGTGCGTAGAAAAGTGAGGAAACCCCCCAGGTGGTTTATTAGCTAATTGGAATATTTGCGTTCCGAATGCTAGGACAGTCAATAAACTGATCTACTCTTTATGATACAAAGGAATGTATAACTAGAATTATACAATGAATAGATAGTACAAACTGCTACAACATAAAGTTTGTTTATGAATTCATGCGCTTAAGAGGCAAATGGAAAAACACCTGGACGGCAAAAAGGGAACGGGGGCAGTCGAAAGTCGCAACAATGAATGAAGTACGAACAGTAGTCGGACGCTAGCTAACATTTAAACATTCCTTTTCCTGTGAAAATTAACTTCCAGTTAAATAAAGTAACGAATTTGACACGATGCGTAGTCTCAAAAACAGGCAGTTACATAGCCTGAGAGCGAAAATATGAGTCAAGCCGTGTTTAATTGAATCACAATGAGGAGACGCCCGATATTTACAAGCAAATACAAAGTAACCACAAAAACAGCGCCGATTCGTACGTGCGCACAAGCATTTAAGCAAATTTTATTTTTCAGAATGTTTTCAGAATCTTTGTCAGTCTCTTTGTTTAGATCAGATCTATTTTCTCATATTAACTTAACTTCCCTTTTAGAAGTAACAGAGAATGCAAAAATTTTATATACAATGAAATATATCTAAACAAACCTTAAACTAAAAATTGCAAATGATAGCAAGGTGACTGTTGTTATCATTATCCGGCTTCTTTGGGGTATAACATAAATGGTTTTCTTTATACAAGCTTACAACGTATGTCGAGGAAACTGTGAATAAGTATAAATGTTCATCTATGTGCGTGCTCTTTTTGCTAGACATCTCCCTTGACAGTGCTTTTGATGAGTAATAATTGTTAAACTGCCTGTTACAGAATGTAGAGTCAGGTCGAGGAGTGTGTGGTGGGCGTGTAAACCTTTATCTTATTTGCTCCTCAATAATTGCACCTCATCTAGCAACTGGACTGTAATTTATGATAAAAAAGCCGCGTCCATCGTTAAATTTTTTATCTTTCAAAGTTACTGTTAATTAGTAAATGTTTTAACTTAGGACAAGTCAGCTGCCTGCTTATGCTGAAATTATGAAATTTCACTGAAAAATTGCAATTCAAAATTACAACCTTCATGGTGAGGGTGCAATTTGCACAATCTTTAGGTAAAATGCAACGAGGCGATAAATAAGACTAAGAAGCCGAAAATGCATGCAATGTACTTTTTTCAGATCTAAGTGTTAAGGTTTAAGAAACGATAGTTTACGGGAGGTCTAAAACGACATATATATATATATATTACGGGTAAACAAATGAGTCTAGAGAACTTTTAAATAAATGCATAATATAAAAGAATAAGCTGTCTACGAATTAGTTGACCCTATGATAGTAGGTTTTGTGTTAACCAGGCTTGTTATAGTCAAAATAATTGGAAAAATAGTAGTCTTGCTGACCAATTCATGATACTAAAACAACAAGTAGTCGGTTCAAAATGTACCGGAAATTATAAGGTACAACTGCGAATTACTCCCTCGGTGGTCTCTCTGATGTCATTTACGCTAATTAAGGTGGTAGCCATCGTAGCATATCTTGTCTGGCTCAGCATATGTATATAATTATTTAATAGTAATTTCAAAATAGGTATTGGCGAGTTTGGAGCATTATAGCAATTAATGTTGGTGGTCAAGAAACTGGAATTAGCACTTGGATGCGTGTTAATCGCAAAACTGTTCTGGTCGCTTTCTGATTAAAGAGAACACTGAAATGTTTGTGGGCTTGCAAGCAAGACAGTACTGATAAACCAATGCCCATACTCTCGGAAACAACAATCGATGTAGCCCATGAGCAGTCGACAGTGCCCTAATAAAGATTTCATTAATGTTTGTGGAGAAGTAATTAGGGTTGGATTTAGATGTATTGTTAAATCGTTCACAAGACTTTTAAATTGATATTTTCCTTAAAAGTACAAAATATCGTACAACAAGCTGCAATTAAAGTTACAAAGTATATATGTGATGAGTAGTTCGCAGATTAAGATGCTTTTAATACTTTAGATTTTCATTTTTGGCTTTATTCAACTGGCTAATCAAGTGTGTCGACTACATGAGCAATCAAAGGCAGCAAATTGTCAGAAGTTCGCAAAGATGTTGCGAGCTGTTCGCGTGTCTCTTGGGGCACAAACTATGTTTTTGCACTTTCTGGGGGACCTCGATTTCAAGATGGCACACTCTTGGATATGTTAGATTTGGATAAAGAGCTAACTTTTGTAGCTCGACCAGAATATAGCTACCAAACAAAGAAAACAAGCTTAGAGATTTGATCTCGTAAAGCGAAAGAATTGTATACCCATTTATAAAAATCAAAACGTTTGATCAGTTATGCTGAACAAGTTAATTCTGCAAGAACAGCAGTTCACTTTTTTCGCTGAGGTTTCAGGTCGCATTTTCAGTAAGTGTGTGAATAATGAAATAATGTATCTAAAAACGACAACAGAAGATGAAAGCCGTATCCGAAAGCGTAATTGGTGATATTCACACCCGAAATGAATCTATTGATTTAACTTTTTAAAATAAATTATAAACTTTTGACTATTAGAAAACGTTAAGCAGAGGATTTGGTAGTAAGTAGTGATTAGAAACAAAATACAAGCGTTGTACTCGCTAGTAGTAAAGGTAGATATGCTAGACATAGTAAAAGGGTTCATTCCATATGGCTGAGTTTCGAATTAGAGTAAAGTGATTGCATTCATCAGTTTCTAGGCATAATTCTATTAGACGCTTGTATGAATAGACTTTTAATTTGCAACTTTCGGCCCCGCTCGTTTATTGTTTTATTTCATTAAAGCGGGTATGGAGCGAAGGTATCATTGAAATCTAGCCGTTTCTTTAAACTGGTTCTTTCAATAAAAGCAAAATGAGTATCCATACGATTACATCAGTGTACGAGTGCACTAGAAACTATTTAGTTCTTGTAATTATTCAATATTACTAATTTCTACATTATTTTGAAATTTTAGATTATAAATAATCTTTGTTTAGCCATATTAGCATTTTCGGGAATACAGTAATTCTGACTAAATTAAGTGGGGCGTAAAAATAGCGTATTGTCATAGGCTGGTTCGTGACTGCTGATGTTTTTCAATTATTTTCATATGGCCAACCGACATATACAACTCCGTCCCTAAGGCAAGCAATCCATTTCGCTTGTTATATCGTGACAGCTATGCACTTTTTAGGTGCTCATTGCCATGGTCCCAATAAGCTGTAGGCTCCTGCTGGCTGCCTTCATAGACTCCCATAATCATACTTCCCTTACAGGGGCCTTTATTTTTCTTCTCATTTGTCATGCATTCGCGCCTGAATTCATAACCCCGGGAGCGGTTACGCACATATTAGCACTATACTTATCCAAAGTACATTTCTTTTCCTCATAAAACACTCCATCGGTTTAGAGCAGCAAAATTGATATATTCCAATAATATTTTTAAAATAAGAGAACGCCGCTTTTAGAGTTTTTTTCTACCAGTCGCTGCCTATGATGAACGCCTAAATGAGTGAGGGAATGCGCAATGCATTCTAGTCATGAATGTCTCAGAGCTGCTAGCGACACGCCCCCCAATTGGGAGAACAGAAAAAACAACTGCACTAGTCGTCCGTCCACCAATTCAATAATGAAACAGCGCGTAAATCGAACGAGAACACAAAACTACTCACAATGGCAACTATGGAAGGTCTTTTGGCAAAAAGAACTACAGAAAGCAATTGAATACGAAAACGTAGATCTCGATTGTGCATGTAATGAAGTTGGAAGATTATAGATAAGAAGAAAAGAGATAATCCACTAAACTATGCTTGTATTATGGTGTTTCACATTACATTTAATATATATCTCTGATCTTATGGTGGTGGGATTTTGAGTCATCAAAAGCTTCTTAGATAAAACGAAGTATTAGAAAATAACCGCGTCGAGCATCTAGGAATGTTGCTGCAGAAAGTATATGTGTAGGTGTCTAATGCAGAGAAGCTCATCTAATTACTCAATTACTCTCAATAAGATGTGGAAAAAAAGAAAATATTAAACAGAAACATAAATACTCAATTATTAAAAGAGTATTAAACAATAATTGTACTTAACGAGCTTCATCTCATTATAACACTTGTACCACTAGTTTGACTACCGAGACAGCCTTACGGTTCGGGATTGTTAGGATTCGTAGTACAAGTCGGTCAGTCTCATAATTTTGGTGTTCCAGTTGGAGACAATATGGGCGGTGCTAAGTTTGGAAGAGTGCAAGTTTTTGGTGGAAAGAGGAGAGCCGAAGAGACTCTATGGGGTTGGGTGAGGGAGGTTCCAACGAGACGACGGCCCGACAAGCTTAGCCTCCGGAGAGTGCTGAGGCGGGTGGGACCATAGGGCCAAAAGTGCGCGCCTAGTACGCACGTCAACATTGTTCATTCAAACACAACATTCATACATTTGGAACGCTCTTTCTCGGGCTCGGGTGCGCGGACCCCGTTCGATGGCCGTTGCATCGGCGCCGTCAGGTCTATATCTTAACAATTTTAGGCAGTGCTGAATAGAAGCAGCGATCAAAAAGTAAAAGGGAAGTCTGAGAATTATAAGTAGCTAGGGTCGAATGTGGTTTGGCGTAAATATTCTGTAATCCAGAGACAACTTGGTAAAAGTAAACAATGAGGAAGTGGGAAGTGAAACCTCGTTCTCAAGTGTTAAAGGGAAATGACAAATCTATCTGAAAACGTATTGTCTAACTATAAGTAAGTATACTTTAGTAACATATGTATTTAGACATTTGAGTGTCTGGAGTGTGTAAAACATTAATGCTCTAACTTCTGCGCAAATGTAACATTATGGAGTTGTCAAAGGCAGCATATAGTATTGGAAACTGGCTGGAAAACTAGTGGAGCTGCCGAACTCCAGCTGCTTTTTTCTGTTCAGTTAAGCGACGGACGGGGCTTTTTGAGTCTCAACTAAAAACGGACATATAATGACAAGTGGGAGACCACTGAGGCGCATTTGCAAAATGACACAAATTTGGTGTTCCACACTACAATTCAAGCATTCCGAAATGTTGCCATATTAAATCTATTCAATATGAGCAGTGTATAAGAAACAAGTTCACTTTTTAACTCTTTGCCTCGAAAAATCTCGCGCTCTTACTGCAATTGAAATCCTACTGTAGGCCATTTGCTGGGTTCCACGATGAAGTTATTACAAAAAAATAATCTGGATTAAAAGCGGCAAAGACATGGGGGCTCATTCTTGATCCTATGAGACTTTTAGCCATACATCTGACCTATTCCTGTTATTCTTTAGTTATGAACAAAGATACAATTTGTTCGAAAGGTTATCTTCTATCTTAATTTTATCCCAAATAGAGTATAACTGAAACTAAATAGTTTAGATCTTGCTGCGAGGGTCGGGGAAGTAAATTATATTGGTATTGAACCAGAACAACGGTGACATAGCGAGTGGAACGGCCCATGATTCCGTTTGGGATGCGAAATATTTTGCGATAAGGTGAACTTATACGGGAGACTGGTGATTGGAAAATAAACAAAGTGCAAGCAATGCCAGCAACATCTCAGATTAGCAACTGCAGCCACGGTTTAGTATAGAAAACAAGTAGTATTTGAAAATTACAATACTATATTTAGGAACCAGAGTTCAAATTGGAAAAAAAACAGTTTTAGAAAAGGAGAGCAGGATCAATGAGGGAAAACTGGCAGAGTTTCTAATTGACAAAAGAAAAATGATCAAAATAACATGCTATGAGTGTTGTACGGGAGAAGTACTTATTTGTGAAATCGACTTTTGCAGACACTTTGAATTGAATGAAATTAGTCTCTTTCTATGCTTCTAATCATTACTTATCGCCAACCGCGGATAATATTAACGCGGAAACATGGCATAGACCTATTCGAAAGCTAAAATAGCATAAATTCACTTCGACAAACCTCAACATATAAAAATAACGTTTTTACATGTAGTTCTTCCGAATAATGAAACGAAACACTTACACTAAACCGAACTCTTATTATTCGGAGAAAAGTAACAAAACGGTTATGTTCAAAGTAAAGTACCAAAATGACCGTTTCTGTGCAAACGGTGCTCGTACAGCCTATTAGAGCTGCCCACGTCATTCTAGTTTTGTATTGAAAAGGAACACAAAAAGAACAGAGCACAATGATAGTAGGCCCATTTAGCACTGTTATCTAACACTTTTTGCCAATCTCGTGACAGTAACTTATGTAAAACGTCCTTACCGGGAGACAAAACAGCAAACTATTTAGAGAAATGGACAGAACGAAGCACTGGTCAGCGGTACTGTGAAACGGACAAAATTTGCTTTGGCTAATGGAAAGTAAATTTCCTTAAATACTCCTCTTTGTGATTTGATTGAAGATATACACGGTAGTGCTGACGTTCTGCCTTCCAGTTGAACATTACCAGAATCAAAAGATTGTGAAATACTAGGCTAAACCCACAATCCCCTTCTTAAGCTGGGTACTGTAGCAACGTAGCTACTAGCTACTACCGTGTTTGTAGTTTTTCGTAATATTAAATCAACCAGATTCACACCCCCGTCAATTCGATTGAAAGGTTAGCGGTTTATCGAAAATTAAAAACTATAAGCCATTTGGTAGTTTCCGGAATTTGAAGTTACGCAAGTGCGCCACACGCTGCGTTATCTTTTTGATGATGCTGATAAATAGTTAAAGCTGCTGAGCTAGCGAAGTTAAAAGAATAAGACCGAAACATCATTAGCACAAATACCGTAAACAACACCCAGATTAGAAGTTAAACATTTCAAAGAAGATTTCTAAGTTAAATTTACATTAGCAGCTTTTCCTAAAGTTTTGCTGTGTTAAATAACAAAAACTATAAATTTATCCTTCTTATTTTATAGTTTTCATGTGACTCTTGCAGAAAATTCGAGCGGCACCTGAGCTCTGAGTTGCATGCTGAAAACTTTGAGAAAAGTCCCAAAAGACATGTATAGCTAGGGTTAATTTCTTAAAAGAAGCAAGACGTTGCACGTTTCATGCAAATTAGTGATTCAGTGGTTTTATAGGTAGTAGAAATGGGGTGATAGGAGGCATGCAATGTACTTTTTACTACACTCCTAGTCAACCAAACTAGAAAATTCAAAGTTTTTACATATTTGATTACAAATTATGCATTGGATTTAACCAAGAGTGTATCCCAGTTTCTACAAACAAGCAACATGTTTCAAAAATGCTTAGATAGGGATAGTGATGTAGGTGCCTAGTTCGTCAGAATGGAACATATAAAAACAGATATTGACCAAACATTGTGATACTTATGTGTTAGAGAGTAAATCGTAGAAATGACTACTAGAACAGTATGGTTATATAAGTTAGTGTCTCTTCCTATTTGTTAGACTCGCTCTCATTTCATGGGCGCTATGCAAAAAGAAGCATTCGTGTGAACACTTGTGGTTGTGTCTTTGCATTGTCGCTCAGTCTTCCTCTATCGTTCACTACTTTTTAAGAAACACCATGAGTGTCAATGTTAATCTTTTTAAAACATCTAAAGCATCTTTAAATTTACATTCAACGCCGGACTTGCCTCATAGACTTTGGCATCTTCTGCGCCGTCTATTCATGCGCGGCGCCCACAAAACCCCATTCACACCGTCTCATTATGGTCAGAAATACTTTTCACTTATCTAGCAGAAAAAATATATTTGATTTGACTAACTTGAAAATATGGCAATTGCAAGTAATGCAGCTTTAAAGAGTAGCTGAATATTTGAAAGCTCAAGAATGATATTGCTCACTCTATGTATATCACAACTCATTTTTTGCTAAACTCTCATGTCTGCGGCACTTGCCTACTATTTTCTAGCGGGCAATGCTCTCTGCCTTAGTGTGCCTTTACTACTTCCTTGCACTTTCTAAATAAACTTGCCACTACGAACACCAGCTGCAAACCAAACTGTTTGCATCTTTTGCAAACAAAAAACTCCGTTTTATAACTTATTCTTTGTATTAAACATAAATACTGCTGGATTTTGGCAGCAATTCACATGTTTGAGCTGTTTATTTTACAATGAACGAGTGGAGATACGATAAGTTTGGCGTACCTTAGATAGATAGTTGTGACTCCTCCGCAGCCGACTCGTCTGGTAAGCCTCTGCAATGAATAATTTCAGAGCGAAGTCCTAAAAGATATATACGATGGCACGCTCATCAGGGGAAAAAAGAAGACGTTCAGAGGTTCAGTGAAAAAGAATAGTGATAGGTTGCCGAGAAAGACCCTAGTATAAGTTTCAAACTGGTGATAAAGATACCAAATATCGAATAGCACAACGTTACTGCTTGATTGGCTTAGCTCTAACTTTTAAAATATTTGTACACAAATTTCTGCAGTTTTATGCTGCAAAGGACAACATAGTTTAAATATTACGGGAGAAATCCGACTATGCTTTGATAAAGGGTAGACAAATGAATAATATATTAAATTAACGTTATTCTAGTCGTGCTAAATCAACCAGAAAACAACATTAACTCTAACAGATAAACTTTTTAAGTGTTTCATACTAAAATAAGCTTTTTATTTGCTGTTTAAGAAGGATAATCAGTTTTTTGCTCTCCAGAAACTTTATCTCTAGAAACAAAACAACATATGAAAGTAAGTAGGGTTGTGGATTTCAACATGATTTGATTGATCAACTAAGGATTTACACTATTTGAAATATTTCTTTTGTCCTGGCACACGATTACACAAACACAACACAATCCAACTATGATTGTTCAAATAAAGCTGCCCCTGACACTCTGCTTATCCACGCGTACGTTCCACCACCTTGCTAAATCATTCAAATTACAGTCTAACTTTACAAAAATAGTATTTTTTCAGAAAAATTGTAATAGTTGAATAATTCTGATTCGAGGTTTAAGAACAATCTATACTACTATTCAGAGAACCCTTGGAATATCAAAATATCGTCTATTATTCGTATGTCCCGAAAGGCTTGATCACCAGAAGCCAATAGGTTTTATTATACATTTTCTCTGCAATTTTATTTATTGCGATCGAATACTGACTTTATCTAGGAGTATGAGGGAAAGTGGAACTTTTCCCGTTCACAGGATAGACATTTGGACGGTTAGGATAAATAGTGAACAATGGTGAGAGTAGTTAGAGAAAAGCCACGCAACAGCTGATACGTACACATACAATTGGAAAAACGATCACACAAAAATGCGCTATGAAATATAATTGAAAAGTGAGATAGAGCAGTTAGAAAAGGCACATATAGATAGGGAACATGCACGAATAGCAACTTGAACTCCCAAAAAGTAAATGGCACCAAAATATATTCACAATATAAATCTGTTAGTCACAGCTTAGAAAAGAACCAAAAGTCCCTAAATATCTCTAAATAGATATCTTTCACTTGTGGAAAAAAAGAAATCGAAAAATTACAAGAAACAAAAAACTAAATATAATGACAGGTAGTCTTATTGATTAGAATAATGTAAATAATAAAACTAATTATATAAGTGATGATTAAATCTATTAAAAGGATTCCAGATACAACCGTTTACCGTTGGTCAAGTACGAGAAAAGTGGAACGAAAGTCTCAGCGAGGCAAGTGTAGGCGGAAGAATTTGAAGCACACATCGCACAATCGAAGTTGAAATATATATTGATATATTGCTAGGAATAGTTATTACTAAATAGAATAGTATAGTGTTTCCCGTATAAACTCCCAATATTTAGAACCAATAAAGCTTGTGAAATATAGAAAATGCGCGATATTTTAAGTTTATTTTCACAAATCAAAAGTTAATAAAAAACGAATGGGATAAACTAGAATAATGTACACTTTTAGAACGTAGTCGATAGTTTTAAAAGAGAAAAGAAATTATAAATTAATATATTGCTAATAAACAGTTAACATAGTTTCAGTTTTCTGGCTGTGAAATATTTCTTTAAACGGTAAGCTGCCAGAATTCCCGAAATCAAATTTGGGGAACTACAAATCGTTAAAAGTAAAGGATGCAAGTCATATGATGCGGGTGACGTTGGTTGGCGGTTGAAGTATATTTCAGGGTTGGGCCCGTGTGGATAGTGAGTAAACTGAACCGAACCGGACGGGCAACGGGGAATGCGCAAACCAGGCACGAGTAGGAATAGAAGGGAACGAATAGTGCGTCAGTGAGTTTCTCTTTGCTCTTTTCTTGTGTCTCAAACCATAGGGTGTTCATTCTATTGTGATGTTGCATGGCGCACAAACAAAGCAGCGCAGCACAGCCGTGTCTCCATCCATAAACTATTTCACTATTCTAACTGGCAGCGCCGTGCCGGTCGGCATGAACGCCGTTGCCCAACTATCGCGTAGTTTAGCGCTCAACGCGTAAACCACACCAGAAGAAAGATCGTCCCAAAACATAAAAAATATTGATTTTAATCTTTATACTCCATGTCTAGATATTAAGTTTAAAAATATAATATTTAAAAACACATCATTCTCTGATTTCTATTCTATCTGCCGATTTAGCGATTATTTTAAGCTTCTGAGCTGAGCGTAGATACGAGCTCATCATTTCTAAAGTAAGCTAGGTTAAATTATGAGTAGTGAGTTATTCAATTGAGTAGTAAGCAGCATCCGCTTAGAGGATTAATAGTTTTTGTACGCTGTACGGTGTAAATGAGGTGAGGTTCATCACATTGAAATTGAAACTAGTTTCGCATTCTAACCAAAAACTGATAAACTGTTTATAAAACAACGAATCGTATTGAGTATACTTTTGTGAAATTTGATCATACTGGTTACAAATCCTTAATGAAGTTCCACCACAAAACATGGAACGATGTTACACGCAAAATGTAGCAAAGAGAAAGAATCTGCAAAAATTAGGATTCCCAATGTTGTTACAAAATACTGTCAGTTATAAAATGTTTCCTTAAAAATGGTTGTTCTAACACTCTTCCAAAATTCAAATTAAGTTAGCGGAAATTGTTGATAAGGCATGACTAAATTTATCCAATTATCAGATACTGCCCATGGGGAACAAAAAGTTCAGATAACATTCTCTGACTATATTGAAGATATATGTCTCGCTACGTTATTGCATACAGTATACCTTTCGTATGCCCACACCATTCAAACACCAACAAAGTCTATCCTAACTACGAGTATTTAGAACAGGAAGAGCAAAATAAAAAAGTTTGAAATTTCCCGTTCATTTTTTTCTCATTCATGCTGATACAAAATAATTGCCAGCAAATTATTTGATTTAAATTCGAACTAGTTCAGTGTTTTCAGCGGATACTAGCTAAAGTCTTCTTCAAAATGTAAAACAACACCAATGTTGCCATACTGACTTTTTTAGAAGGAACGCCGAGCTACATTTTTTTCAAAATGGGCGTGACAAGACATCATTTAAAGTGTCTTCTCGAAGTTTTTCTTTGCTTTCTGGCTGGCCCTATCTACTTCCAGCAAGAAGATCAATTTCAGTGTCGTCTTTCGGTCAGTGGGTGGCCATAACCACCCATAACCACCCATGGGGAAATAAGTGACAGAGTAGGAACACCCAGTTAGTAAATTTAAAAATAAGCACGAAACGAGAACGTCAATTTACTAAAAAAGACCTAAAGTGTTCTTATTCCACCAACTGCGCTTCATGTTCGTGCTACTATCCAAAGTTTGTTCGAAATCTCATAAAGTTCCTATATTTCAACATATAAATACCATATTGTGTGTTCCAGAGCGGGCGCAAATATTTCGCGCTCGCGCCTCTCTCTGATGCGTGTGTTCCATTATGCAAATAAAAAAGCAACACAACCACAAGCATTCATTCCATCCAAACCGATAGGGCTGTTGAAAAATTTTCACGCGTCAAGGTAAATATAGCTGGCGCAATTGAATGGAGGAACATGTGAGTGAGGTACGGGTGCTGCGAGCCTTTGAAACGGAGTCAAAATATTTGCCCCCAAATGTTTTCAGCTGTATTATTGTAATACAGAGAGCTAAAATAGAGGATTGTTTAGTTTTAGACTGAAATTAAAAATCAAAAAAGGAAGCAAGTTTGGTTTATGATAACTTAAATATTCTAAATCTTTGTTAGACTTAAAAATGCGATTTTAGATCTGCCCGGTGATCTAAATAGTTTGAGGTGAAATTTGTAAGACTTTCAAACTATTCAAATTGCAACAAGAACAATTCAGAAAACAATGTATAAAGTAAAATGCAAAACATTAGTTGAATATGTAAGACGATTGGGGGCCAAAAAGTGCAAGCCGCGAACGGCTGCGCCTTGCTCTAAAATTCAATTGTGCTCGCGAATTTCTGTCCCGCTTCCTTCAATTTCTTCCAAAACTTGATCTATTCTGGAGATGAATTACAAAGAATTTTACGATTTGAAAGCAAATTCCCCTCTCTACTATCGCCAAGGCGAAGTTAGAAGCAAATCCTTAGACCCCTTACTATTCATTCCTATTTGAGTGTTCTTGTATTGCGCAGCGTTTTATGGATGATGAGCGACCACCCACGCGCGAAACAAGAAAGCTTACACGGGGGTCTGTGACACGGGTGGGGTGGCCACACCCTCGATCGCACAACGTGAAAAGTGTTTACAGAGAGGACGAGCGAACAGGTCGGAACTGCTGCCGGTAGGGATAAGGAAGGCGACTACAGAAGGAGAAATGTTAATTGTCAGTAAGAAGGCGTGAGGAATAATTGGTTCATTCTCTGACAACGTTCCTGGTTTCTAGCGAACCTTCAACATATGCATCCTCCTTAAAAACAATGTGGTCGAAAGGTATCGTATTACTCTTCCCCTAGTCAAACGCAAATTCAATGTTCACGATTCCGGCCGACTCTGGTAGCCCCGAGGGCAGGAAATGTTGAAAAAAAAAGTAAAACGACTCTTCTGGAGTACGATTGGGCCATAAGTCCAAAGTTGAATTGAAATTTGAGCGTATTTTATACATATCTAGGATTCCCTAAATTGTTTTAAAATTAATAAACAAAAATGAATAAATCTTTCTTACAACTTGATGGCTAGAGAACAGAAAATGATTTTGATGTTTGTTGTTAAGTTGTAATACTCCTGGAAAGGAGTCTTAATTCTAAAATAAACTCTATATGAATTAATACTCTTCATATTAATCCTTACGAAAGAAATAGTATTTTACTAAATGCTCTGAATGTTCACATATATTATTGTTAATGTAGATCTTTTGAAATACTTTACATGTAATATTTGGAGGTTTGTTTGGTATTCAAGTAGGTTTTGGTGGAACAACAGCATCACCGTGAAAGAACCAAAAACGACACACTTGAACGCGACACAAATCGCTATTAGCTGAATGAACACAGAAGAAGCACCGAACGGTGACGTGGTCCACTAAAAAGGGGTAAAACTAATTTCCGCAACATGCGGTATTTTTATAAATTCACCTAACTGAGGGGTGAAACCGTTGGATCTTTAATTTTCCCCGGTAGAACTGCAATAGATTCACGTTCGGTAAGTAAAGAAACGTATTGCCGTTTTAAATCTTTCGCTCGCATGCATTTCCAACGCCCCGAGATCATTAACAGGTAGTTAGTTCATATCGCAAAATAAATTCAAGTGATCTGGCTGTTTGTCGATCGTATTCGGTCGTTTTTGGATGTGAACACGAAAGTATGTATAGGGAGTGGCATCACAACACACTCTCAGTCCCAAGTCTCCCCCCCCCCCCACCCCGACCAAGGCGCTCTTTTACTGCCAACCGAAAAAGTTGTAGCAGTTGTAATGCGCTTGCTGATATCTATATATTCGTTCATTCGAACAACACAAACCGGGAACAAAATATCCGATTATCATAAAACCAAACATAACATTGCCAAAGAACAGCAAAAGTTCATGCTGGGTTCAGTCAGGCTGACCTTTAGAGCATTGCAATCTTTCAGTTATTGGTACACTGTTTGAGGAATGAGAGTGCCGAAGTTCGCCTACTATGACGCTACTTAATAGCGACGCATGACAACCCTCAAACCAAAATTTGTCTGCTCTCCAACCTCTAGAAGTAGGTGCAGAATTTTTGAATGCTTTTCGCTAAAATTAGTTTTTAACAGTGTTTCACAAGAAAAGGTATAATATATCTTACTTTAGTTACGATGTTGCTTTGAATATTTCTGAGTAATATAGTAAGATCGAGGTAGTAAAGGGCGTAGGAATCAGAAGTTATGTTTGTCGCTTGCAGTACACCGCGTGTGATAACCACCTTTGCCGTATTGACCAATAGGGACAACTACAGTAATTCCGAAATGACTATAAATTATGAGTCACGCGTAATTACCTACGTAAGAAACAGCGTGCCCCGCCGCAGTTGTAGCCGTAAAGCTGCCAGTTAATTAACATACGTAAGATGTTGTTGGCTACGTCACGAATACAATATGGCTGGCGGGTTATTTATAAACTTTGCATTGTTTCATTAAAAGAATGTGAACAATGTTAACGGATATTTTAAAGTAATCTAGGTAAGAACTAGTAAGTAAAATACGTACATATGAGGGTTGTAATTGAATGTTGAATAGTGGTTTTTTTATAAAGAAGAAAGTGTCGCGCACTGTCAGTTGGACAATTGATAATCTTCGATCAGCAAAGTCATCGCGGCGTTGTTGCATGATGGTGCCTGTTGCTGCCTCCGTTGCGCTATTTAGTAAAGCGAAAATCTTTTACTAAGAATATTCCTAAAGATTTATATAATATGTTTAGAATACTCTCTAAATGTATTCTCTTTAATGATTTACCTATGGCCAGTAGTCATTGAGGTGAACCCCTTAACCATGTATCTGGGGGCCTCTGTTGAACCCTAAATTCAATGGACGCTTACCCAATCCATGTTTGCCTACTCTTTAAAGTGACACGTTTGAATAAATCCATTTCAACTAAAAATAGTCATAGAGTATTTATTTTTAGTATTTTCCTTATTTATATAATTATGAAGTTGATCCCACTTTTTAGTCGAATCCCAAATATTGTTTTTGATCCAAAAGTAGCAAGTGTTCTTTGTAATGGAACGTTTCCCTGTTGCAGAACAAAATTTTACTAACGAGCTAGCTAAATCTCGGATAAAGCGGCTTGTTTTCAAAATTTCTTCTACTTTATGTTTTGTATTTATGGATTATGCTAATCTTTATACAATCAAGAAAGTCATGTGAGGTTGGCAAATCGGCTTAGCACCTAAGCACCAAAAGACAAAAGTTAGGAGTCACTTAAGGTTTATTAGTATTAAGCTGGTATAAGAAATTTTAATTGCTATACAAACTTCAAAAGCAGGAGGGAGGCCACTACTGAAGTTGTTTCCGTTTTTGAGTTTCGGTCTAGAAAAATAGCTGTAGATCCAACTTACGCCTAGCACAATCTCTCGCATAAATGCCAGTGGTTGTTACTGGTTCCAGGATAAGTTGAAGTATTTTAAACCTGAGTTAACTTATGACTATATAAAGCCAGAATAGAAGGTATATAGCAGTAGGCGACAAAATTTAACTTTTTCCTTGATTTTCTTATTTAAAGAGATCAAAAAGAAATAGTAGTTCGGATTAAACAAGGATGTTTAAACCACCAGTTAGCACTAGAATAACAACTATTTTGTGGTTGCCTGCCTGTTGAATGTTGCAATGCATCGTGGTGTAATTGTAGAAAGATAAAAAGGACAATAGACTCTCACCGACAAATTCAAAAAAGTATCCGCTGCTCTTGGAAACACAATAGTCAACAGTTTGATCAACTGCAAATCAATAGAAATATGTTTCTTTAAAGAGTTTCCGTAGTAAGCATGTGGGTTTCAACTTCCAACCTGGCAAAGTAAACTGGCACTTTGTATAATGATACAATTAAATACGCATCTAACTAAGGCAACTAACTACCTAGACAAGCTTAATCATAAAAACCTTCTTGAATAAGCTAGAGGCAAGATTTTCTGCAGTTGAATATGTTGCGAAAGAATGGGTTCGGTGTTCTGTTTTGTTGTAGATGTTGAAACATATATACAAACAATCAACAGTGCAAACACAAATACGCACGCAATGAGAACAACTGAATGCACTCCCAATAGAACGCATGAAAAGAAATTCAAAGCTACCAAAATAGTTCTTGGTATAAGGGTCAAAAGTAAATTTGACCCTCGAATACGCTAAACACTCCTACATTTACGTCAATTCTTTCAAACTTTTGGGAAATCGAGACTGGCGAATATTCACAAACTATAAACAGAATGACTGAAAACAGGAGAATTTGTAAGTGTTGAGAAAGAATCATAAAACTTCACATTAAAGTTGTAGACTGCGAGTGTTGTAACGTGTGCGGCTCCCGTTGCTGCTGTAACTGCTCTCGGCCTATGCTGAGGAAAGAAAAGCTCATGCACCAAACGGATAGAACCCGAACACATTGCCTAGGATCGAAGGCATGTAAATACCTAACTGCATGGTTACTGGCTAACAAGAATACTGCAAACATCTACTTAAATCAGTATGTTAAAGATGTCCTGGTTGAGGGAGTAGAGCAACTTGAATTGTTTGTTACTTTTACGTACATTCCTTATTAAGTGGGAAACGTGATATTTTGTTTATGCTAAGTATTGAGTGCGCCAACGCAGTAGCTCTTAACAATAAAAGTTTCTGGCTCATTTCATATTTAGAAATAATAGACAGGTTTTTAGTTGATTAGTTTTCTACTAGATTTGAATGAACTAGGCTTACATGACAGTTCGCCAAGTAAGATTAGGTTAAATTGATGCAAATCTAATTATTAAAATGTTTGGTTACAGTAAGCGCCGACAATCACTAAACTGAGTACTGCATTTCCTGGTTTCTTGCTTTTAAAGGATTACCAGACAGAACAGTGAACATCAACAGCAAACAGCAAGTGTCTGTAAACAAGTAACATTTTATTTCTTGCAAATACTCTTTAGCCGTTGCTATGTCATATTACCATTTGTATTCATTCATAAATCGCAAGACTGTTACATTTCTTAAACAACAAACAATGACTCCTTTTCAATGCAAATAACCAAACAGTAGCAAAAAATCATTCTGAATACAATTTTGCAGCCGTATAGCATATCCCACCTGGATACAATACGTAGGGAGCCGTTGTTTATTTATATTTTCGGTATCGAATAGTGGGCGCGAACGGGTGGAAACTGAGCAGAGTAGTTAAAAAAGAGTGCTGGATTACGGTAACAAACCTACGGTAGCTTGCGCGCTCTATGACGCAACATCTGCGTATCAGAAAGTGTCAATGGAAAGGGTTTAGCTGCCGCCTCAGAGCCTAATGGAAACTTTAGAAAACTTGTGAGAGCAAATCCGTTTCTACTAGGAAAAGATAATAAGAAGATTAGAAGTCACTGAGTCACAAAGATTTGCTATTATGGACTATGAGCACAGCACAATTTTGAAAGACCTTGTTTTTATTATGCTGAATTGTGCACTAAACACATTGAAACGTTCCAATCAAAAGGATTCTGACTATTATCGGCTTCTGATTATTCTGACTCTTATACAACGTTCTGGTGATGACAACATCTTGATTTTATTTCGTTTATTCAATGTTGCGGTCCGTGTGCTGAACGTAGTCCTGCATTTTATGGCCACCTTAAAAAAGTTCGCTGCCTGTCGATGGGTCTGCGAGTCACTTTTTCCGTTATTACTGCATTTACACTGAAACTGTGACAGTTGTAGCGTTGCTTAGGAAAATCAGCAGCTAAATTTCGTGTTTGTTGAATACACAGATTTGCTACACAATTTGTTTTTTATTAATTTCATTAATGTCAGTCATTAACTGCAAAAATATACTAAATTAATAACAAAATAGCGGAAAGCAAAGCGCTTTAAGGCCTACAATTGGGGAATCGAACAGAGAAAACTAGGCAAATGTAGCCCAAAAAAGTATAAAAACCTATAGATGTTTCATTTGTGAATGGAAGATGAAAGTTCGTCATTTAATTCTGTAAATTTCATGTGGGATGGCTTTAGCTACAGTAGCCTTAACAGTACCACGGCGGCATTTCGAATCTATGCCCATGAATAAGAAACGCTTCTCTCTTCATGTTAACATTTATAAGATTAACAAAAAAGATCCAAAATTAGAGATTTGACATTTAGATGGGATCTACTGTAAAACTGTCGCGGCAAATGCAACATGTACGGATACAAAATCAGAGCTCAAATGGGATTATAATTCAAAGAGGAAGCGTCTATGTATTAGAAATAGAATGTAATAATATATTAGCAAATGAGGGACTAATTAAATGAACATTATATAGAAAATACCAAAATATTAAAGCACGACTATCAATTTAACTGAATAAATAAGATTTAAACAAGATATTTGATGTATTTTCTAACCATGAGATGTATTCATCCATAAGAACAAAAAATACTATGTGAATGTTTAAATATTCGTGAGTAGTCTAGGTGTTTGAAGCTTGTGAATTGGTTTAGCAGACCTTTCTAACAGGCGCAAGAGGGCAACCAGACAACCACATAATTATACATAGAAGTGTGAACACGAAGACGGAAAAAATGGATGCAAAAAAATGAAACATTCACACTCAAATTTAAAGCGAACTACTCACAAACAATCCAGTTTGCTGCTTTTTCTTAGTAACTAAACGAGTTCTCTGACTCATTCTAAATATAAGACTCCTGCTTCAGGATTTTATATATTTGTACAATAATAAGAAATATAAAACTGTAAAATTTGCTGTAATTTTAAAGAAATGGAACAACATTCATACATTTTGGGTACTACTGAAAGCGTGTTTTTTTGTGCTGCTTCGGCTTAGAAACCCGTAACCGAATGGCTCAAGTTTGCTGAATATACAACTGTGTATTCAGTTGGTCAACGATCTAATAATTATTATATTTTTGTGTGCAGTTTTGTTTTAATATCGCGCATTTTGGCTATTCGCTTTTTGTTTATTTAATGTTGTATACTGAACACCGGCAGCGAACCCCTCCCCAGTGTTGCAAAATTGGTTGTTAATTTTAATTTGTAGAGTAAAATACAGACTTCTTCGAGAAGTTTCAGACAGAATTACTCTTTTCTGTCTTTTTAAACTGTTGTGGGTGGATACTAATTGCTGCCGTGTGGTAATCAGCGACAAAATTCACCAAAGATTGTAGACAATTATGCATAATAAGTATAAAAATTGTTGCAAACAACAAAAATATTCTGCAACTCGAGACAACAAACTCATGCTCAGCTGAGTTTCGCTTTCATTTTAGACGATAATTGGAAAAAAGAAAACAGCGCCGGGAATGCCGCGTGCAATATATGATAGTGTTCAGCATTACAAACGATGAATCAGACCACTCTTGAACTCCGATACAGGAAACTAGGGAATACTATTCACTGAGGGGCGAGTAGAAAAGCGCTAGTTTTCTAGCAAGCACAGCGTTTACGTGGCAGAACGTCAAAGGCAAAAAGTCGTCGACTCGGTTCTGCTTGTAGAGATAACTGCATCGAGTTGCGGGAAATTGCGAAAGATAACGCCCGAAACTATTCGGGGGAACAACACCGAAACGGCTAGGGACTGCCAATATTTCCAGAAAACTTGTCACTTGTTCTACCATGAGGCGTTTCATCTATGCTGCTAAACTATAATTGTGCAGATTCTTTGCTAACCACTAGTTATACACATTCGGTAGATAAACCTTTTTTCTCCAAAGATCAGTAGCAATTTGAAGGTACTACAGTATTTTGTATATAATAGTGGTAAAGATAGATTGAAATAGTTATATTCCTAGTGCATGAAAAGGAGAACGGCACCCGAGCGGCACAGCGTTTTTCTACGCACGCACAAACACAACACACACACACACATGTGCAGCAGCCAGCAGCAGAAACCCAACTGAGGGGACCTCCAAGAACCACTATGACAAGATTAAATGATGGGCCCGTCTATCAGGTTATTCTCTCCATAATATGAACGAATGCACCTTTTATGCCTTGTTCGTAACCGCTTAAATGTTATTTTATGTTAATGTTGTCAGGTATTCTTATAACGCGTGCATTCTAAAGCCTAACAACGTTTGGTAGATCACTTACGTTTACTTTTTCGTGGCACTAGCGTTGGTTGTATCTGGGGGCAACTTGGAAATGCAAATCTGCAACAAACAAAGCCAAACTTGTGCAATCCAGCATTGGTGCTAAGTTTTTTTCTAATAGCTCCACCTACTAATCGGCTTTTACTCCTTTAGAAATGTCTTCTAATTGGAAGAGTTTCATTTTGTATTTTGTATTAGATTAAATAAACAAAAAAGATAATACTTAATAATCTTATGATTGACACCCATGAGAGATATGGTTTCTTTTGACTACTCAAAGACACATCAGATTACATTAAGCTGGAAGGAGAAATCGCAAATCTTCCTAGAGATTGTAATCACAAACTATGAGGATTCACTCTACCTTTAAAGATTGTAAATTTTTACTAAAAATGGATTCTTTAGCAGTTAGCTCTAAAAGTAGGATATGGGTGGTATATTTTCTAGTTCTTTTTCAACCAAGTTCTTGAACTCGAATTCGTCATCGCTTGGTAGGTCTGATGAAAATTAGAGACCTTACCTGGGTTACAGAATATACCGGTAGGATATGAGAAGGATCCCAGAAGTCGCTGATTGACAATTGTATTCGAATGAATCTGGGTGGATTAAATGTTACACACACCGTTTTGCTGATTTCTTAAGGGATTATTGTGCTTTCTATGTAATTCCTATGAAATGGACATTAGTATTTGTTTTTTTGCAACATAATGTGCAAATGATTAATCTAATTGACTTTTCTGTACCCCCAAGGACCGAATTATGCTTCATTGTGATTCAAAACAGAGTGGGTGGATATGGAACTTTTCTCCGAAACAAAACAACTGCAGACGTTTTCCACTCCAGAGGTTTAAAAAAATATAAGTCCACATCCGACTGCGTACTGCAAAATTATGTTATTGCTATCTCCAGTCTCGTGAAGTAGAATTGTGACTCAACATCTTTAATATATGGAAGATTTCAAAGTTATTGGCAAGGAAGTGATACTCTTATAGTTTCTCAATATTTTTCCACTTATATTTGTGGAAAAATTAAATTAACCTTATACTTTCCGAACTATCTTTTATTAATTCGTTTGCCGTTGTTTTAAATTATTAAATAAATGGTGAATGTGTTTTAGGATGTGCTTTTTGTGATGGCATTCTGGTGGCTTTGCAACATTTGCTGGCCGCATTCAGCTGTTTTTGTTGCTCTTTTAATCCTGCTTGATTGTATTGAGCGAACATGGAAACGGCCCCGCTAGGCTCGGCCTTCGTTTTTCTGTGTTCTTCTTCTATCAGATAATTACTGCCTCTTCAAATCTGCCACTCACACTCCTATTCAGACAGAAACACCACCAATCTACATTTTCTTAACCTAAAACCTTTGCAGATTCCAGAAAAAAAACAAAAGGGGAACAAAGAATATTATAACAAAAGTTGTCACAACAAGTAACTAAATTGGTACTGCATACGGTAGAAATAAAAGTTAAGACAATAGAACGTAAATACTTCACACTTAAAGACACACACTAGTTCTTTTTCTTATTGTTAGTTAGTATTTAAGTTTCTTCCGAGTTTCTGATGGCTGGAGCAGTCTCGTACTTGTATGGCAGCCTCCGCAAATTCGGGCAATACATATACCTAAAGATGATCCTTAGCTTCGGGCAAACCGGCTGTTCGCTTTCCACGGCAAACTTTATGGATTTCTGTAAAAAAACAGCTCTTTGATCCAATATAGAAATTCTTAGTTGGTAGCGGATAACTAGATTTGTCCTTCTTTATACTAAAATCCACTTTGTGTACGATTATGTGTGTTTGTTGTGCGTCGGAGCGTCTGAATGTGCACGTTCGTAGTCTACTAGAATGGATTTAATGCAACCCTACCTATTGCTACAATGCGGCCCTAATGTTGTATCTATCGAACTAACCAAAGATCAAGAAAACTACAAAAGTAGCTTGCTATTTAATGATTCATCATATGTCATCATCGTATTAACAGAAAAGAGATTACCGACAGCTACTGAAAGCTACAGAAAAGTTGTTCATATTAGGACTGCGGGATTTGGATGACTGTATTTGGGTAATCGGATGGCTGATCGTTGTATTGCTTTAGTTTTTGAAGGGGGCGGTTAGGAACAAGCAAATTGCTGTTCGATGGTTAGACCGGTCTCTATCTCTCGTAACTCTCTACACTTGCTTCGTCTTTCGCTTGCCTTTCTCATTTATATCTTCGCTTGTCTTGTTTCTACAATGCGCGCGTTGCTTATTATTCTAGCATTTATTCCCCTTACAACTCAGGTTAGCCTTCGACATTCCTAATCTGCTCAATTAGGCGTAAACATGTATACAACATGCACCACTACTAAATATATAGTCTTTGAAATCACTTAGACAACATACATCTAAAATTTACAAAAGTTAAAATTTAAAACGTCCCGGACAGTCAGACTGAAAACTCTTTTTCAGATCCTTAATTCGAATAACAGCAAATTAAAATGGATGATGGGCAAGTGGAGGTCCGAATTTTCGGGAAAGGTAGGTGGATCGCAATAACAATATTGCGAATATATGATAGCTGTCTTGTCACCCAATCCTACCTAACTGTAGATTCTAGGTTTTCTGGCCCACAGTGCCTACAATGACTTTTGGCGAGGAATTGTTCATCCAAGAGGCTCCAATGGCTAAATCTGCGAATGTACAGTTTCTCAACTTTTCGTGAGTTCAATCTTATTCAAATATTATTCAGTATATCGAACAATAATTTTCTCAAATTTGCTTTCTATGAGTTTCATAGTGGTATAAATTATCAAGCAAATAAATCAATCTTAATTTGCATTCCCACTCATCAAAAGTGTTTCGGCATAAAAAGTCATCTACTCTTAATTTGTGATTTGTTTCTATCCAATCGCCTTGTTCAGCTGAACGGCGTTCTTCTTCATACTACCTACGATTCGTATGTCATTTGAAAAATCGAAAATAAACCGAACGTTCATCAAAACTCGTTAACAAAAAAACGATTTTTGCTTCACCGCCGTAGCCGCAACTACTCAGCAATGAAGTTTTGCTAGCAATTGATAAGGAACCAAACATAGAAACAAAGGCTTCCTTGTTACAAAACGGATAGCATAGTAGAGAAGGTGTAACATCTATAGACATACGAAGACACCTAAGAGTCTATCTCTCAAATGGTGTAAGCAATTTCTTAGTTATAATTTCTTTTTTTTCCTTTTTTCAACGGTCCCGAGATACCCTAGTCACTTCGACAATATTTTCGCAGAAAAAGTTAGTTTCCTGAACTTCTAAGTTATAGTCGAAGTAATAGCATACTATGTTTTACGTTTATTTCAGAGCAAGAGCCTGGTCTCATTCAACTAAGGATCATTTCCACGATGAGTGGGGATTCCTTACTGTCGATGGACAAGGAAACACCACACTAATGACCGCTGGAAATAACGGTAACTTTTCATAAGTATATGAATAATTAGCACTAATATTCACTAACAAAAGATAATAATGTATTCACTGTTGGCCTGATATTTTCTTTCCCATGTTTTTTAATGGTTGGACCATGTTATATGAGAAACCTGCTTGTGACATTCTTGTCTCGTAAGATCCTGTCTTTCAATCTCATTTACATACATAGTATCATATGACGCGAACACTATTTTAACAAAAACATTTGACTGTGTTGGTTGTTCGAAAAGATAATCAATGGTTTTTGTAGATTTGAATTCCGGGTAGAGCTGTTGAATAGTAAAAGACATACTTATGAATGTAAAGTACCAGAGATAACGGGCCCCATAGTGTTTTCCTAACCTTCCTCCAAATAGCTACAAAATCAATGTTGTCGACTATATCAGTACAACTTTTAGGTTTCACAACATATGAAGTGGGTAAAGTGGCTACCAACAAACTGGTTCTCACTCTTAAGGACATTGGCCGAATATCGTTTTCCAGGGATTTGCCTGTGGAAGATGTAAGGATAATAGAAATAGACATTAACAATTGCAACGACTAAAATAATTGCAAATATTTTAAATGATCTTTTGAAAAGTAATCAACTTGAATATGATTATATGACAGCGTTATCTCAATTTATAACTAGACAAAATACGTTTTAGTTACGACGCACTTTCATCCGTCACGACGATCGTTATATGGAGCAAGTGATCGAAATGAGAACCGCTACGCATCCAAAAAATGGATATCTTGAACATACACGGGTCATTTATACTAGGCAAAAAGACGAGTAGATTTATAATTAATAAAAAGTTTTATGTTTACTCTTTTTGTACGAATGTTAACAGAAATAAGAATCAGCTTGATAGACGGTGAACACATTGCTTCTCACAAGCAAAATTCAAAAAATCAATATCGTATATTTTTATTGGTACAGTCAATAATTTTAACAAAACTGACGTACGTTTACGTAAATCAACATAACAATGCTGCAGAGACAATTTTGAAAAAGACATCCAAATGGCTTCGCCTTAACGGCTCCACGTTAAACAATTATTTTGTTCTATATAGATTGCTCTGCGGATTTGAATAAACTGATATTTTACCTATGGATCAATAGTTATCATTTTATGAAATTCATTCACCCATAAAACCCAAAAAATTTGGAACGCTTCACGAATTTGCGTGTCATCCTTGCGCAGGGGCCATGCTAATCTTCTCTGTATTGTT